>PVIJ01004240.1:18460-120903 GCA_004024925.1 Scalopus aquaticus | reverse complement strand
AAATAACAATAAAAATATATATTTAAAAAAAAAAAAAAAGAAATGAAAGAGGTAAAGTTACTATAGATGTGCAGAAACACAAAGGATCATAAGAAATTTTTATGAACATCTGTATGCAAACAAATTGGATAACTTAGAAGAATAAATTATTGGAATCAGACAACCTTCCAAGACAAACCAGGGTGAAATAGACAGCTTGAAGAGACCAATCACAGGCACAGAAATTGAAAGAGTAAACAAAATGCTCCCTAAGAATAAAAGCCCAGGATGAACTAGTGAATACTGCCAACCCTTCAAAAAATCTAATACTTAATATCCTTTTCACACTCTTCAAAAAGAAATTGAAACAGGAGGAAAACTCCCAAACATATTTTATGAGGTCTACACTATCTTCATCAAAAAAGACAGCATTAATAAAAAACCTATAAACCAATATCATGGATTGAACACAGATAAAAAATTCCTCAACAAAATTTTTGCAAATAGAATCTAGCAATATATTAAGAGAATCATTCATCATGATTAAGTGGAATTCATTCCAAGGATGCAAGACTGGTTCAACATAGGCAAATCAATTAGTGATACCACATCAACAAAAAGAAAGATAAAAATCATGTTTCAATACATGCTAAAAAGCATCACAAACCTACAGGTAGCATCATACTCAATGGCGAAAAGCTGAAAATATTTTCCCTAAGATCAGGATAAAGTTTTGGTGGAGGGTGCACATGTGAGGGCGTGAAATATCACTCCCAAAATTATTTAGTTATATAATGATTGTCAAAGGAATTATGTATAATGCAAAAGAAAAGAAATAAAATAGGATGGTGGGTATCAGGGCTGGGGGAGGGGGATGGAGAGTTAGGAACAGCGTTTCAGTTTGGGAACATGAGAAATTTCTGGAGATGGAGGGTGGGGATGGTTGCACAAAACATGTGAATATGATTAAACAAGGCAGTTATGAAAAATGCCCTTAACAACAGTAACTAAAACATTAAAGCACATAGGATTTAAGTCAGGAATTCATTTTTGTTTAAAACTATAAAACTCTTCTAAAGGAGAGAAGAGATCCAGATAAGGAATAGAAAAAACCATGTTCATGGAACCTTTCAATTCTCTAAAAGTTTCCTGCAAGAGGGGACTTGTTTCTCTCTATATACACATTTCTTGTCTGAAGCCATTTATTTTAGTGGGATTAGAGCACTGAAGTTCCTCTTGAGCAAGACAAACTGTCACTTAATATACATTTGATGTAATTTTATATTTGACATAGTCACAGTTTTAAAGTAATATTATTTCAAGAAATCAAACACCCACACTTTAGATGTTTATAGAAGGAGGGAGGCAAGGTGGGAGGGAGAGAAAGGAAGGGGGAGCAGAAGGGAAAGAAGACCTAAATGGATCCTTCCTAAAAAGGAATTTTGTTTTGAGTGGGATAGTTTTACAGTACTTGTTGTCTTCTTTTCTTTCCTCGTGTGAACTTGTCCTAATTTAATTCTTTCATTGTTTATTTCAGAAGAGAAGTTTTTCTCACAAGAGATGGTTTTAAGAGTAGTCTCCTTCCATTTTCCATCCCTACATCAATGATGGTAGTTATTTTACTGAATCATCTGAAGGACGCTTGAAATAAGTAATACTCACGGGGAAGATAGAGTTTGGAAATATCACACTAGTCTGTTTTTGTTAGTTTGCTGTTTCTTTTACAATATACCTCTTGAAAACATTGAGGAGCAATTCTGGAGCCGAAAGAATGGTTGATTCTATTCTGCTCTTACTATCAAAATAGGCTCTTTTTTCCAGAAAATAAAAAAGAAGCAGAATGTGGCAAGTAACTCCCTACATTGGTTGTGGGTTATGAATAGATAGATAACACATACTAATTTCAAGTCCTCCTTAACTTGTCCTAAACCAAAATAGAAATGTCTCAGAAAATGTGTGGGAAAATTCTACCACTGAACTCTAAAGAAGGTTTTGTCATCAATTAAAATATCAGTGATTTTCTTTGAAGTGACACTTTTCTCACTCATAATTTCAAACTTCAAATTTTATCCTCAGAGAAGGTTCTCATAAGGGAGAAGGAAAAGTAAAGAATTTAGGAATCTGAGGGTACCACACACTAACTTCAACCTTCTAGTTTTGGATACAGTTCACTCCAGGATATACAGTTCCAAATATCTAGGAACCAAACAACTCTTGCTCACATAAGTGTTTCTTGGATGTGGGTCTAGAACTGTTGCCTTCTGAATCAGTATCTGAAAACATGCACTTAATTGGAATTGTTTTTATTACTATTTTTAGGTTGGCAAACCAGAAGTCACATCAGCACACTTTGCTGGTTCAGTATTGCTGTTAGTCGTGAATCAGAAGGTTTATGTTTATGATTTTGAAGACAATACCTGGAATGCATCTATAGGTATGTGTGCTTTATATTTTTTATGTTCTTTGATTTCAGCCAACATCGGAGAAAAGGTTACTACTTTTGGAAGTACAAACTATATTGCTACGTGCCTGTCAGGCCCTGAACATTAATCTCTCCTTTGAAATTCAGATAAAAATTGGCCCAATTCCCACTCCATGGGGTAGGATCTAGTGTTTTCCTTCGGGATTATAGTTGCAGGTCATGAAAACCTGGTTTGACTAGTTGAAGCAAAGGAGGGACATCAGCAGGGCTTGTGAGGGGTTAGAAATTGGGAAGGATTAGAGTAGCCAAATACCACTCCCAGCTGCCTGTTGACAGAGCTGGCTGATGGGAATACTGAGTCTCACACACAGTCACGTGTTTCTTAATGACAGGAATACATTCTGAGAAATGTGTCCATAGGCAGCTCTGCAGCTGTGACATGTCATGGAGGGCAGTTACGCAAGTCTCCATGTTGAGCCTGCAGCACCACTAAGTCATATGGCCCAGCCATAACGGGCCACTGCGGTGTCTGCCGCCTGTCACTGACAAGTGTTGCTAGCGATGACTATGCTTCACATTGCGTATAGGGAACAGGAGCAGAGGTAAGTTTTATATAGAGGGAGAAAGAAGAGAACTCTGATGTAAGAGGCAGAGAGAGAGAAATTAGCTTTAGAGAAGAATGTTAAAGCTATTATTAGACTAGAACCTTCTCTTTTCATGAAAAGTGGGAGCAAGCGAGAGATCAGTACAAGGTTTCTCAGCCCTGGCGCTGCTGATAGGGGTGCTGAGTCACTCTGGGGGGGCTGCTCTGGGCACGGTGGGGGTGTTGAGCAGCATCCCTTGCCTCTACCTTCCCAATGCCAGGAAGAACCCCACTCCTTCCCCTCCACCCCCCTGCCATAGTCCTGAAAACAAAAATGTCTCCAGACATTGCCTAGTGTGTTCTGGGGGTTAAAATCCCCTCAGATGAGAAATACCCAGTTGGTAGATCACCATTTGGCAATTTGTTATTTTACTTCACTTGTACAGTAAGTTCTCACTTAGCATCATCAGTAAGTTCTTGGAAACTGACTTTAAGCAAAAACAACATAATAAAACCAGGTTTACCACAGGCTCACCAATAGAAAAAGAGTTAAATTCCTAGAGCATATTTCGGGACACCAGAAATATCACCAAACCTCTAAATAAACATCCAAGCACTTCTAATACCCAGCAGTCACCTGGAATCACTCATTTTCCACCCTCCTTTTTCCAGTGCAGGAGCTCAGCAGGCCAGAGCCCATCCTGGCAGCTGAAAACCCAAGGGGGCATCCAGCTCTGGACGGGGCCCTCACACCCACACCCACATGCACTCAGACTGGCACAGTACAGACACGCCAGTGACCCTCACGAGCAGATGCTGGGGACGTGGGCAGAAACCAGAGTACCCAGAGAATGTGTAAACTCCACACAGCTGGTGGCACTGGCTGGGAATCAGTTATTTCTTTCTCATCAGTGTTGTAACAAAATGAGACAATGTTGTTCAAAGATGTAGTGTATTCCTTGTTTTGCTGTTGTTATTTGAATGCTGTGGCTGGACTAGGTGGTGCCTTGCCAGGTGCCTGCCAGCTGATTGCCAAACACTTGGCTGGTGAGTTGGCTGCTCTCATCAAGGTGACTGGGTGGTCTCGGTGAATGGAGACTTGGACTGTCTCATGCTCCTTGGCTGAGGTGTGGCTACCGTGAATCGTTAGGCCCATGGAGGGTGTATTGTCTCAGCCTGTTGATAATGCGAGTGGCAAAAATAATGCCAGTGTCTGGGAACACTCGCCTGGACCTCAGTGAATGTCCCATAGACATTTCTTCTCTTACATCACTATTAGGACTGGAACGGCTTCTGGGGTTCTTATGATTGTAAAGTGTCCTTCAGCAATCACCATCAGGAAACGGAGGAAAATAGAGATTAATATATACAAGACCTGGAAATTACACAGCATACCTGGGCCCCAGGTAGACAGGGGGTTGGGTGGGGTCCCTCTATTACTGGGACTAAGTGTGCAGGGTCTAGGGTTTCGCAGGCACATTCTCTATTGGTGAATTTAAATCATAAGGTGGAATTTAAAAAGTGGGAAGAAAGACAAAAGGAGGGAAAGAAACAAGTCAGTCCCAACTGAGCAGTTTCCTGAATCAAGCAGGACCTATGAAACAGGCCCGCCCCACGTGCTCATCTGGTCATGTGACTGGCAACGTTTGTCTGAGGCAGACCTCTTTCAGGTGGATGCCTCCATAACAAAACCTAAGCCAGGTACCTGCATGACAAAAGGAAAAGTCAGCTGTCAGGGTTTACATCACTCGTGGGTAACACTGCATCCAGCCTTGGAACCATCTTGTCAATTTGTCACATGCAAACGCAGCACACATCTGCCTCTAAAACACCAATAGACCTGCTCTTTACAGAACTCCCTACCTACCGTTACACTGCCTGCAAATTCATTTTACTTGCTGCCTTCTTCTCTTCCTCCAAAATTTGCCCTCACTCCCCTTCCTCTCTTGATGTTCCAGTTTAATTCTTTTCTCTCTCACAGTTCAGGATGTTTTCCTTTGCGGGGGAGGAGGCATAAATTTCTCCACTTTAAAATGTGTAATTCAAAAGTAGTATATTTACAACGTAGTACCACCATTACCACTATCAAGTTCCAGAACATTCCATCACCCCACAAAGAAACCCCATCTCCACTAAATAGTCACTCTCTATTCCATCACCTCCTAGCCCCCAACAACCATGAGTCTACTTTTTGTCCGTTGATTTGCTTCTTCGGGACATTTCGCGTCAGTGGAGTTACACTGCGGTCTTGTGTGTCTGGCTTCGCTTGCTGAGCATCGTGTTTTGAAGGTCCATCTACACATAGCCTGTGTCAGAACTTCACCCCCTTTAATGGCTGAATAATATTCCGTTGTATGGATGAAACACTTGTTTATTCATTCATCAGCTTGTGGACATTTGAATTATTTTCCTGTTTTGGTCGTTGTAAATAGTGCTTCTGTGAACATTGTGTATGAGTTTTTGTGTGGACTTGTGTTTTCAATTGTCTTGAGGAGAGGCTCAGGCATGGAACTGCTGAGTTACATGGAAACCCCATATTTAATTTATTAAGTAACCATCAGGGATTTTCATACTATAAGTCAATCGAGTCTTGTCCTTTTCTGCATTAATTCCTTGAATAGCATCCAAAGAGCTAATTTCCCAACCTCCTCCCCTAGTCCCTAGTGTCACCATTTTACTTTCTGTCTCTATGGACTTGACTACCCTGGAGACTGCATATGATTTCTCCTTGATATGTTGGAACACACGTGGCCTGGATCAGAGACTCTCCTTTTACAGCTGAATAATAACTTCAAAGTGGGCGAACCACTTTTTGTTTATTCATTCGTCTGATGATGGGCATTTGGGTTGCTCTTATGTTTTAGCTATTTGCAAATAATGAAGTGTGTGTACAAATATCTGAGTCTCTGCTCTTAATTTTGGGGCCACATGTGCCAAAATAAATAAATATTTTTTTGGAGTTAAGGATCATATGGTCCTTCTGTTTTCAATTTTTTGAGGACCCTCCACACTGTTTTCCACACTCCTGTACCATTTTACATTCCCACCAACTGTGCACAAGTGTTCTCTCTTCTCCATGTTTTCATATACTTTTTTCCGTTTCTTTGCTAGTAGCTATTCTAATGAGTGTGAGGTGCTGTGTCAAGTGGCTTTGCATTTCCCTGATGACCCGACATTGAGCACCTTTACATGTGCTTGTCATCCGTGTATGAATTTCCTTTGAAAAAGGTTTTTTGTTTTTTTTTTAAATATGGAACGCTTCACGAATTTGCGTGTCATCCTTGCGCAGGGGCCATGCTAATCTTCTCTGTATCGTTCCAATTTTAGTATATGTGCTGCCGAAGCGAGCACTGAAAAAGGTTTTTACTTTTTTTGAAAAAAAGATTTATTATTCATTTATGCATGTAAGAACTGGGGTGTAGGCCAGAGGTGTAGGCCAGAGGGGGTGAGACGATTCGCCAGAGACAGAGTGGGGAGCAGAATAGGCGGATTGACTGAAACACACTGCTGAGGGGAGCAGCACGCGAGACAGGAGAGGTCTGTTGAGCCACATGGGTCAGCTTCCTGGCCGGGGATAGAACTCAGACCACAGTGGCTGTGATATCTTCGTAGTGCTAAGACTTAACCCCTGCACCACCAGGGAGGCCTATGGTTTTTACTTTTAAAACAGAAACAAATTATTCCTTGCTAAAAGAAATGAGCTCTTTCTGCAATTTTGGCAGGGATATGAGTTTCTGCAAAAACCAGTGGTTCTCAAAAAGGGATAATTTTGCCCATCTGAAGACATATTTGTGGATGGATAAATAAGACTGAAGAAGTGTACCCCTGGCATCTAGTCAATAGTGGCAGTGGTGCTGCAAAGCATCCTACAGCTACACAGGACAGCTCCTGCCCCAGCATAACCTGACCCCAAATGTTCATAATGCCAAGGTTGAGAAGCCCTCGCTGAACTACAGGGAATTCATATAGTTCAATGATCTTTTCCTTTCAGGTATAAAGCACCCTGTTTCACATATTTCTGGTGACAATTGTTGTTATAGTGGACAGCACTTTTGCTTGGTGAGTACAGCAGGTTTAACTTCCATTGTTTTACTCTGCTCTATAAATGTGAATGGAGATAAGGACAGTGTATGTCTTCAGGATTGGGATTTGGGCAATGTCGTCTCCCCAGGATTCAGAAGGGAACCCTAGAAAAGGGAGGAACCCTGGAGATACTTTCAGATCAGCTGACTGACAAACTATCAATATATCCATTAATCTTTTTTTTTAAGATTTTTTTATTTATGCATACAAGCTGGGGTACAGGCCAGAGGCGGGGTTGTGGCAAGAGTTTTCACCAGAGACAGAGTGGGGAGCAGAAGAGGCAGATCGACAGAAATACACTGCTGAGGGGAGCGAGGCAGGAGAGGTCTGCCGCGCCATGTGGGAATCTCCCCAGCCGGGCGTTGAACATGCGTCGCTCCTGCTGACAGCGCCACAGCGCAGCGCTTAACCGCTGTGCCATCAGGGAGGACCTCCATGAATCTTGTTTTAACTTGTTATTTTGAAATAATCAAAGAGTCTACAGGATGTTGGAAAAAATAGTGCCCAGGCCCATGTACCCTCCACCCAGCTTCCCACGGTGGTTACACCTGACATAGCTGTAATAGGGTCGGAGTCACCCGTGACTGGGGCATGTTCTGAGAAATGTGTCATTGGGCAATTTCATCCCCAAGTGAACACCATAGAGTGTAATTACACAAACCTAGATGGTACAGCTTACTATGAACCTAGGCTAGATGTTTATTGGAACCATCACTACATATCTGGCTTGTCATTGACCAAAACATCTTTTTTTTTAATGCATACAAGAGCTGCGGTTTAGGTCAGAGGTGGGGAGTGGTGAGAGGATGCACTCGTGCTGCAGTGGCTCTAGACAGCTTCATAGTGCTGAGACGAAACCCCTGCACCACCAGGGAGGCCCTGAGCAGAACATCTCCAGGGGACACATGACTGTATTAAATCCGGGAAACTGAGGGGGATACAACATGTGTTTCCAGCTCTGTGCCATTGCATCACACATGTAAAGGCCCAGAGTAACAACTGACATCAAAATCATTCCAGCGTTGGGCCACCCCAGTGACACAGCGGTTAGGCGCTGCACTGTGGAGCTGTTGGCAGCTGCGACACGAGTTCGACGCCCGGCCAGGGAGATTCCCTCATGGCGTGGCAGACCTCTCCTGCCTCACTCCGCTGCTCCCCTCAGCAGTGTATTTCCGTCAATCTGCCTGTTCTGCTCCCCACTCTGTCTCTGGTGACCCTCTGGCCGCCCCACACCTCTGGTCTGTACCCCAGCTTGTATGCATAAATAAATCTTTAAAAATTTTTTTAATTAAATAAATAAATAATCATTCCAGTGTTATCTGTAACTCTCCGCCTCCCCTTTGTCCCTCACCCCTGATGACATCAATCTGTTCTCCATCTCTGAAATTTTATCACTTCGAGAATATTATGTAAATGGCATCATACCTCATGCCACCTTTTCTGATTAGCTTTTCTCAGCAAAATTCTCTGGTGAGGCATCCAATTTATTGTTTATGTCTCCAGTCCATTCATTTCCATGGCTCCATGGAATAGTCCATTGTGTGGATTTACCAGAATTTGTGGGGTTTTTTTTTCCATTCTTTGGCCATTACAAGTAACGCTACTGTGAACATTTATGGGCAGATTTTCATGTGAATGGAAGTTTTCACTTTTCTGAGACAAATTCCCCAACATCTCTTCTGTTTATCCCATTTTTTAGAAAATTGAGATCTAAAGCCATGTGTCACTTAACAGCCTGTTGCATATACAGCAGTGGTCCCAGTCGGCTCTCCCAGCTAGGCGAGGTGCAGGGTAGGCTGTCCAAGCTAGGATTGTGCCCTTATACTGACATTTGCACAGTGGCAAAAGTGTCCAACAGCACGTCTATTAAGTGACATGACTATAACTGACATACAAAGTTGTGTAGATTTGATGACAATGATTTGATTTGAAACTTTTATATATTACAATATGATTGCCACTGTCGCCATACCTCTATGACCTCACAGAATTACTGTTTCCTTAATAGCTCCCACAACTGTACCTTTGTGGAAACAATTAAGATCTAGTCTCTGAGCAGCTTTGAAGTTTCTAATGCACATTATTGTCTGAAATCAGTATGCTATTCATTAGATCTCCAGAACTTAGTCATCCACTAGTTGCAGGATTGTACCTTAAACATCTCCCCCGTACCTCCACTCTGCCTTTCCTTTTTAAGAGATCACTTTATGTGTGTGTTCTTTCAGGATATAAATGATGAGGTGTTTGCTTATTTGCTTGGAGATCAAATATTTCAGACCAATATATATTTCTCAAAAAGTCAGGGATATGGATTCCAGAAGATTACCCATAAAATAAAGGTATGTCCAATTTGGTAAAGTGAACATTAAAAAACATAGTTTTATGTGGTTGTTTGGAGTAATTCTTTGTCGGAATCAGGTGAATAAGGGCTTCCCTTTAAGAGTCCAGCTGACTGGGAGGGTAGCAAAAATTCCAGGTAAAAAGAACTGTCTTAGGGAGACTAGGGAATTAGATCAGGGGATGAAAGGTTCTAGATCACAGCACCATTTAGGGAGTGCTTGTGAAAAGCTGGTGCCATAGAATATGCCACATGTTAATTATGACACTTAACCTCATGTTCACGTAAAACTAAGTGCTGTCAGATGCATAATCACCCCATTTTACAGATGAGATGACTGGATTGAAATGTTTCCTCAAAAAAATGTCCATCCCCCCAGAACCTCAGAATGTGACCTTACTTGGAAGCAGGGTTATTGGTTAAGACAGGTTAAACTGGACAAGGCCGGGTTCTAAGTTCAATGTCTGGGGTCCTTACAAGAGGAGGGGAAGATATGAGGACATGCGCAGTGACGAAGGTCGAGACCGAGGGAGGGGTTGGTGCGGTGCAGCCGCAAGCCAGGGATACCAAGGATTGCTGGTAACCCCCCAAAGCTAGTAGAGAAGTATGGCGGGCTTCTCTCTCAGAGCCTCTGGAAGGAACCAGTCCTGCTCACACCTTGATTTCAGACTTCTGGCTTCCAGGACGATGACATAAATTCATGCTGTTTCAAAGCCCTCAGTAGATGGTATTTTGTTATGTCAGCCCTAGGAAACTAATACCAGGATGAAGGCTCAGAGAGGTGCAGGGCCTTTCCCAAGGCCACACAGCATGACTGAGCTAAGATTTGAACAGCTGGGAGGGACAGGATGCTTGGACAACTAAGGGGATGAGGACATTTTGTCCTACTGCCGAAAACGACTATCACCAAACACTTGTCCAAAGGAAGTTAGGAGTCAACTCCATTCTTAGGTCCTGATTGTATCCTAACTCTGCTTTCTCTACCCTGCCCAGAAGGCCCAAAGAAGCCTAGAACTAAACTGGCCACGTGTTTTTACTTAAAACTAAGCCTAGAATGACCCAGTCAAGGGAGCAAGAGTTAATATTTGTGCTCAGTTGGAAGCTATATTAAAACCCCCAATTGTGTTAAAGTTCTCCTGAAAAACAAACCAATAAGATACATATACAGCAGGTCCTGGAATGGTGGTTTTTTGTTTAACAGCGTCTCTCTTACCAGGGCACGAATCCCATTGTGAGAGTACCACTTACATGACCCAGTCTAAACCTCATCAACTCCCCAAAGCCCCACATCCAAATACCGTGCCACTGGGGCAGCTATGACCTGAATATCGTGCCCACCCCCCAGTTTACAGGTTGAAATCTTTTTTCTTTAAGATTTATGTATGCATACAAGAGCTGGGGTGCAGGCCAGAGTTTTGGGGTGGGGGTAAGATGATTCACCAGAGACAGTGGGGAGCAGAACAGGCGGATCTCCTGAAATACACTGTTGAGGGGAGCAGCGGGCGAGACAGGAGAGGTCTACTGCGCCATGTGGGTCAGCTCCCTGGCCGGGCATTCAACTTGTTACTGCAGTGGCTCTGGATAGCTTCATAGTGCTGAGACTTACCCCCTTGCGCCACGAGAGAGGCCGCACAGGTTGAAATCTTACTGCCTGGTGTGATAGTATAGAAGGTAAGTGGTGCCTTCGGGTTACATAGATCATGAGGATGCAGCCCTCATGAATGGGATAAGTGTCTTTATCAAAGAAGCCCCAGAGAGCTTGTTAGTCTCCTGTTACCATGTGATACACAGCAAGAAGGCTACAACCCAGAAGAGGGTCCTATTTATCTATGCTGGCACCTCAGTCTCAGATTTCTCACCTCCAGAACTGTGAGAAATAAGTTTCTGTTGTTTGTAAGCCACCCAGTCTGTGACATTTTGTCCCAACAGTGCAGATTGACTAACACGGGTTGGGGCTTCCGTGCAGCCAAGCACCACTTAAGGACAGGGCTGTGTTCTGAGAAGCGCCATCTTAGACAGTTTTGCCAGTGCGCAAACGTTATTGATGATACACACCACCACACACTGGGCTCGGTGACATTAGCGTGTTGACACCCATACATGGAGCCATCGTTGACCAAAATGTCATCATGTGGTGTGACTACATGTGAATTTGGAGAGGGGGTGCAATTTAGTCCAGAGAACTGTATATTATGGAGCCACCCCCCACCCCTAAATAACAGGTTTAAGTAAGACAGTCTTTCTCTGAACCTGACAGATGTTTGGAGGTAGCAGCTGGGTGGCCCTGGCGATCAGCCCCATTATCCCTAGATTGGAGCTCAGGGCTTCACACTCCAACTTGGTTGCTGGGCATGTTTCCTGCCGGCCCCAAATCAAGAATAAGGAACCCAGGCAGAAATGAAGCAACTAGGCACAGACATCGAGCAGTCTGCATCTTCTAGCACTTTCTCCAACACCCCAAACAAAGCTCTCTTCATCAGGTTCTGCCCTAGAAGCTACATTTCCATAGAGGGGACATAGATTGTAGTAAAAAAGACTGTCCTGGGCCTCCCCAGTGGTGCAGCAGTTAAGCACTGCGCTGTGGAGCTGTTGGCAGTGGTGACGCGAGTTTGACACCCGGCTGGGGAGAATCCCACACGGCGCGGCAGACCTCTCCTGCCTTGCCCGCTGCTCCCCTCTGCCTGTTCTGCTCCCCACTCTGTCTCTGGTGAACCCTCTCGCCACCCCACTCCTCTGGCCTGTACCCCAACTTGTATGTATAAATAAAAAAATAAATCTTAAAAGAAAAAAAAGACTGTCCTTCATTTTGACTCAGTTGATAATCTGGAGTTAAATTTAGAATTGAATATGTTTGTAAGTTAGTCATGCTCAATATTCTTTCTTGTTTTGCAGGCAGAAGATCTTGGGTCTTTGGGTGGGATCTTCTACTTTCACTCCTTATCACAGATTGGGTTGCTTTTTGTAGTTAAAGGGAAGGTAAGTAACTCTGGACTAATAAGAACAAATGCCTTTGCCCCAAATCAGTTTTTGTTAAAACTCATGCACTTAGATTCTTTCTTTTTTTTTTTTTAAGATGTATTTTTTTTATGCATACAAGAGCTGGGGTGTAGGCCAGAGGTGTAGGGGCAGGGGAGATGAGAGGACTCACCAGAGACAGAGTGGGGAGCAGAACAGTCGGAGCTACTGAAATACACTGCTGAGGGGAGCAGCGGGCGAGACAGGAGAGGTCTGCTGCCCCATGTGGGAAGCTTCCTGGCTGGGATCAAACTCGTGCTGCAGTGGTTGCAGATAGCTTCATAGTGCTGAGACTTAACCCCTTGCGCCACCAGGGAGGGCCCCACTTAGATTTTCCTATCTGAAATCCATCTAGCTTTTCATTCACCTGTCCGTCTACGTACTTACCTACCTAGTTGTCCATCCAACCACCTGTCCATCTATCCTTCCTTCCCTCCTTCCATCCCTCCCTTTCTCTCTCCCTTCCTTCTGTCCATGCATCCATCCACCCACCCACTCATCCATTCCTCCATCTGTCCATCCACCTACCTGCTCATGCATACACTGTCTTCTCCCTCCCTCCCCTCACTCATCTGTTCGTGCCATCATGTTCTCAGTAATACGTGAGGAGTGTCTGAGGGGCTCAGCCCCAGTGAGCACTTAGGGATAAAATACAAGGAGTGGGGCATATATCCATGATACTGCACAAGATCATTTTAAATGCCTCATGTCAGACCTTTACTGATTAGTATATATTCAGTAAAGCAGTACATGAAACCTGCGACCTCACAGATGTCACTTAGGATAGGTGTAAGTAAAGAGGAGCTAGTTTGTGCAAACTGCATTGAAAGGGAAAATACTAAGTAAGAAAAAAAATAGAGTTAGTATCCCAGGATTCAAAAATTGTGAGTGGGATACATAGCTTTGAATTTTGGGGGAGACCCACCAGTAGGAAGCTTCTGGAAGTTGGTCTGATACTGGTCACCTGGTTGGGCCAGCACGCGCTGCTGTGGCCTGCTGGGGATACAGATGCTCCCGCCATTCTGGGGCCCCCAGGAACTTAGAGGCTGAGGAGCCCAGCTCATGCTTACCGCCTTTGTGGTGTTCCCAGCCTGACCGCAGCCGTTGCACAGACTACCTGGCACGCAGATTCTGGGTGCAGCCAGGGCACCCTGGTTTCTGAAGTGCAGCCCTGTAGGGAGGGCTCAGGCCCT
This sequence comes from Scalopus aquaticus, assembly GCA_004024925.1. NCBI lineage: Eukaryota > Metazoa > Chordata > Mammalia > Eulipotyphla > Talpidae > Scalopus > Scalopus aquaticus. Next base: position 107,290 of record PVIJ01004240.1, on the reverse strand, counting down.
GGCCAGGCCTGCTCTTGGCATATTTGCATTCCCGGCTTGGGCATCTTCATTCCTCTGTCTCTTTCTCTGTTCTTTTCAGCTCTTCAAGCACCTCTGCTGAGGCCTCCTCTTTTGGGAGAGAAGAAAACTTGGAAGACACGTTTCTCCATCGGACTCAGTACTCAGCACCAAGTACTTACCCAGTATTTAGAACTTGGTGCTCAGAACTCAGTCCCTCCACCTCCTCCCCCAGTCCCTGAGGAGCCTTTTTTTTTTTGTTAAGATTTATTTATGCATACAAGCTGGGGTACAGGCCAGAGGCGTGGGGCGGCGAGAGGGTTCACCAGAGACAGAGTGGGGAGCAGAACAGGCAGATCAGAAATACACTGCTGAGAGGAGCAGCTGGCAAGGCAGGAGAGGTCTGCCATGCCATGTGGGAATCTCCCCGGCTGGGGGTTGAACTCGCATCTCTAGCTGCCGACAACTCCACAACGCCACAGTGCTCAACCGCTGCGCCACCAGGGAGGCCCCCCGAGGAGCCTTTTGTTCAGATGAACCCCACTCTTGCACTGATCCTGTGGACCCCTACTGGTATTCGTCCCTATCCCGTGGGGGAGCCCGGAGCACAGGAGACCGCACCCTCTCTAGCCGGTCTCTGCTCACCCACCTCAGTCAGTGCTGAAGCCTGAGTGAGCTCTTCCATCGTTGACTTATTGCCTCAATGGGCTCAATGGGCTCCCCTGAGCCTGGGCAGCTGAGCTGAGCTCCCCACGGGGGCCAGGGGACGACCCCTCCCAGTGGGGGTGAGCCAGGGTGCCGACTCACACGCAGTCCCTTAGCACATGTGTGCTGAGGTCTGGCCCTGTCCACAGTGGTGGCTGTACAAGTCCAAGTTCAGCAGCCTGTGCTCTGTCCATTCCTGCGCCGTGGGGTGTGGGGCAGCATCCCTGGCTCCCACCCTCTGGATGTCAGCAGCAATCCCAGTTGGGACAGCCACATGTGTCCTCAGGCATGGCTCACAGTCCTCTGGGGGCAAAATCTCCCCAGTTGATAACCACCAGACTAGGTGATAACATTTGAAGAAAGTTTTTTTTTTTTTTAAATTAACTTTTTTTTTTTAGAATTTTATTTATGTATACAAGCTGGGGTACAGGCCAGAGGCACGGGGCGGCGAGAGGTTCACCAGAGACAGAGTGGGGAGCAGAACAGGCAGATCAGAAATACACTGCTGAGGGGAGCAGCGGGCGAGGCAAGAGAGGTCTGCCGCACCATGTGGGATTCTCCTCGTTCGGGGATCGAACCTGTGGCCGACAGCTCCACGCACAGCGCTCAGCCCCGACATTTGAAGAAAGTTTGAATAACAAAGACTGAACCAGAGAGGTTCTGTTGTCCTGTAATTACTGGCTCGGTGTTGTCTTTCATGACTCAAGATTCATTAGTCTTTCTTCCTCAGGCCATGTTTAGCTACTCTGACCACCCCCTGAACCGCAGTTTTGGGGTGCCCTTTGACTACAACGAGACCCTGGACATCCTCATCGCCCCCGGCCAGAGAGGCATTGTCATCTTCTGGTCTCAGAAGGGCCTGATGGTTTCCCGAAATGCAGGTGAGCGAGGCCTAGGCAGGCGAGGGAGCACGCCCTTACTCTCTGTCTCCCCGGCGTGAATGGACAGTGGTGACCAGCAGTTTCTCTTCCCCGTCCTCGTGTGTCCTCCCTACTGCTGCCTACGGGACTCCAGGGCGCCGCAGTCAGGTCCTGACAGTCTCCGACAGGCGAGGGCGGGCGCGCTCCGGGTGCTGTGGCCGCGGGCCGCCACCGGACATTAGGACAGAGGGTCCAGACCGTCAGGCCAGGAACTTCAGGTCTTGTTGGGGGCCTGAGGGTAGTGGCTCCAGGGGGTGGGGGCAGTGCCAGCCACTTGAACCTCCCTGGGCCAGCGAAATCTGGGGAGATGGTCCAGCACCTCCAGCTTGCCTTACGGAAGCATCCTGGTGATGCCCAGGACCTGTGAGCACCAGTCCCCTGGTGGGCATAAAGAGAGGAGCAGAGCAAAAGGGCAGCCCTCCCGGAGGGAGCCGCACTCAGGGAGCACTAGCACAGGGTTGGCTGCAAGTTACCCACAGTCACAGCCTGCTCCCAGCACCAGGCAGGCACCCTGACCTCGGCTGCTTCCGCCAGTGCCAGGAAAGGGCGCAGGGCTGCTCATTCACTCAGGGAATGCATTCCAGAAAGAGAGCTGTGCCTCCTTCCCTGTGTACGTTAGCGGACAGGCACGTGTTGCTTAACCACGTCTTCTGGGCGACGCCAGCCTCTCGATGCACCGCGGCCCCGGTAGGCTCTCCCGGCGAGCCTGGGCGTGTTGGACTGTGCCTTCGCGCTGTGGTGCCTGCACAGTGACATGACCACCTCCCAAGGCACTTCTCAGAATGGGCCCCTTTGGCTAAGCTGTGCACAACTAGAAAGGAAGACATCCTGTCACGCTTGTGTCTCCAAAAGGCGGAAAGGACTTTCCCTTACAAACTCAGCAGCTGCTCCTCACAGCTTTTGTGCCAAAGAGGCTCAAGCAGCCGCATCCTCTTGTACTGCGCGTGTTCCTTGGGGTGACTTCCACGGCATTTCAGTGCTGTGCTCGCCTTGCCTCGTTCCCATTTGAGTGGCAGCCTGGGGTGGAGTGAGTGGCGGGGATCCAGCCTGTGTTTCACGCATGGGGCCCCCTCGCCTGCGTGGGCCTAGGTCCTCCTGATTCTGCCTGTTGTCTCCTAGGTCAGTTCGTCAGCCCCATCTGGGTACAGGAGAGACCCAACACCTCCTATTCCATCTTTGACGCCAACATCACCGTCCACAGTGTTGCTGCCAGTGCGTGCCAGACCTGCGGGTAGCTTTTGGAAGAGTTTTATACCTGGCTTATTAAGCCAGCCTGCCCAAAGCAAAACACGAAACGGTTGTTACCACTTGAGGCATGCGCGGTCAGGCCCTCTAACAAGGAGTGCCCTGCCTGCGGGAAACTTGTTCCCCAGGGCCGCTGTCACAAGCCCCAGAGCGGTGGCGTAGGACGACACTTAGCCTCACAGGTCTGGAGGACAGACATCTGAAGTCAGAGTGTCCCCAGGGCCACTCCCCCAAAGGCCCAGGGGAGGACCTGTCGTCGGCCTCTCCCCTGGGCTGACAGAGGGTGTCGTCTTCCTGTGCCTCCCTCTGCACATGTCCAAGCTTCCTTTTATAAGGACACTGCTCGGTGGCCTAGGACCACCGTAGCGATCACTCAGCCTGACACTTCGGGAAAGACCCAGTTTCCAAACAAGGTCACATTCTGAGGTTCTAGGAGTTAGGGTGCCAACACATCTTCTGGGGAGGGGACACAGTTCAGTCCACAAAAGGTGGCACCCTTGGAATTTGTTGGCTGGTAAATTGTTTTCCTGACTGCTTCTGTCAGCAAAGGCAGAATTCACCGGTATAATTTTTCACCTAGCTTTAATTCTGGTTTGGAAACTGAGGCAAACAGAGCAGTGAACTGTAGGCTCACGTGCCTTTTTAGAGTGTTTCCCCTGTGCTGATCACTGCTGTGTCCTCCTGTCTGTGTCCATTTCTCTGTTTAAAATTATTTTATAGTCACAGAAATGAATACCATAAAGTTGGTTTTATAATTAGACCACTGATGCCCGGTCCTTTGAAGTTTTTTTTTTTATTACAAATATAATTAAAATCCCTGTGACCCCGCCCTGTATCCAGGCTCTTGATCGTCAGCTTACCTAGTGACTATTCAAAATTAGGGGATACCTTTCCAGCTAGTTGAAAGACTTACAACATCTATTAAATAGGAATCTATTGAAAGTATATAGCATTATCTTTGTAAGTCTCTTTTTTTTTTTTTACATTGATGGTGTCCTATTACAGTCATGAGTCACTTCGTGATGGAGGTCGCTTCTGGAAATGTGTCAATGGGCAGTCTTGTCATGAAAAGGTCCTAGAGTGTAAGGGCATAAACCCAGGTGGTTGGGCCATCCACACACCGAGGGTGCACAGTGCAGCCTGGTGGGACACCTGTGCTGTCTGGTCAGTCCTTGGCTAGAATGTCCTCGAGTGACATGTGGCTGTGCTGGCTGAGCCACTCTGCCCTTGTCATTTCTCTTGTCATCACTTAACATGAAATCTACCCCTTGCCACTTTTTTAAGTGCACAGTGCCGTGTTAACCATAGGCACGATGTTGTACAGCATAGTCTAGAATGTTTTCATCTCCCGTGATTGAAAATTGTTATCCAGTGAATAGCGAGTCCCCTTCCCCCTCCAGCATCTACTATAGTCTCTGCTTCTGAGAGTTTGACCGTTTTAGTTTCTTTCTTATAAGTGGAATCACACAGTGTGTGTGCCTGGCTTGTCTCACTGAACATAATGTCCTCAGGGTGCATCTGTCTTGTTCCGTGGTGAAGTTTCCTCCTTTTTCATGGCTGAATACTATTCCACCGTATGGGTGCACCATGTTTTCCTGATCCATTCACCTGTCAATGAACATGTGGTTTGCTTCCAGGTCTTGGCTTTGTGAATAATGCTACAAGGAACACGGGAGGGGAAAATTCAAATCAACACCTAACAGGATACCCCTTTGCACTCATGACAATGACAGCTGTCATGTGCCACATAATTGTGTTCCAGTCAACCAAGCAGTATACAAGGTGACCCCAGTAGGCCCTCCCACGTAGCCTAGGTGTGTGGCAGACTACATCTGCGTTTGTGTAATTACTTTCTATGAAGTTCACATGATAACAAAGTTCCCCAGCCCAATGTTATAGTAGCCCAAATGAACTAGGATGCAAGTTAAGCAGATTAACTATTTTCATACTTTTTTTTGGCTACAGCTTTCTTGAGAGATAATTCATAAACCATTAATTCACTTTCAAGTACATGATTCAGTGGTTTTTAGTAGATGCAAAGAGTTGTGCAGTCATCACCATAATTGGCATTAGGACAGTCTCATCACTCCAAAAAGAGACCCATATCATTTTCCTACCTCTCCACAACCCCCCACTCCTCCCAGTCACTTCCTGTCTCTATAGAGTCACCACTCCGAGAACGTCATGTAAAAGGAATCGTAAAATACATGGTATTTTGTGAACGGTCTTTAACTTGATGTTTCCCAGGTTCACTCATGAAGTAGCACGTGTTAGTTCTTCATTCCTTTTCGTGTCTGAATAGTATCCCATTGTGTGGGTAGGTGTTTATGCTTGTTCGCCACTCATCTGTTGATGGACATTGGTGGGGTTTTTTTTCCTACATTGGGGTTATTATGAATCATGCTGCTCTGAACATTCACATACAAGTTTTTGTGTAGATATGTTTTCTTTTTATTTTAATTTCTGAAAAATTTATTTTCTTACGTCACTGTTAACTTTTACAGAGTGTTTGATTTCACCCCTCAGGTGCAATCCCCATAGTTCTGCCACCACCAAAGCGCCCAGGAAGGGTCACCCGTCCTGTGTTCCCTTGTGTTCACAGTCCCTTGTGTTCTTCCCCACCCCCTCACCCCCCACTGTTTTGACCCTCCCCCTCCCCTGCTGTTTGCCTCAGGTCTGTGGTCAGCTTGTAAGTTTTGTCTTTTTCCTGACTCTTTGTTTGGTTCCTTTCAGAGTCCTACTGTATTCACCACCTAAGCGAAATCACTTGAGACTTATTTTTTTCCTTCTGACTTATTGTGCTTAGCGTCGCCCCTTCCAGCTCCGTCCAAGTCGCTGTAAATGACTTGAGTTTAGCTTTTTTGTGTATGTATCACATCTTGATCCGTTCATCTGTTTTAGGGCATTTAGGTTGTTGCCATATCTTGACTGACTATTATAAATAGTGCTGCTATGAACATAGGAGTGCAGATTTCTTTTCAAATTAGTGTTTTTGTTCTTTGATAGATTTTTAGGAGTGGAATACCTGGGTCATATGGCAGGTCCATTTTTGGTGTTTTGAGGAACCTCCACACAGCTTCCCATTCTGGCTGGACCAGTTTACATTCCCACCAGCCTGCCAACTGCATTCATGTACATGAAAAAAAAGGGAAAAACTAAGTTGTAAAGCAATTTAAAGAGTTCCAGAATATGATTCCCCATATGTAAAATTACTAGAAAAAAATGTTTATTAAAATGTTAACAGTCATTACTTATTTCAGGGGTCAGCATGGTCTGTGAGCCACTTGTTTTTGTTAATAAAGTTTTACTGAGACACACTCATGCCCACTCAATTAAGTGTTATCCTGTAATTGCTTTCACAGGCTGAATAGTCAAAACAGCCATCACATGACTGGCAAAGCAGAAAATATTTTCTGGTCCTTTGCAGAAATTTGCTGACCCCTAGTCTTTATGATGGAATTTATTGGGGCAATTATTTTTTACTTCAACTTTTTAGATGTTTTGTGTTTTTGTCCACTGAAACAAACCTTTGTTTCAATTTTTGTTTTGTCTTGTTTGGTTTTTCCTAGATGAAAACGAACTGGCAGTTTTAACTCGGGAGAATAATTTGTATTATGGTAGCCTGGGAATCCTGTCAAATTATCTAATCAAAGTAGGTAAAAATCAAGACAAGGTTATTACCCATTTGGTAAGGAATAAATGGTATTGTTCCCAAACTTCCAACCTTTTTTCTGAAGGCTAGAAATAGCTCTAGTTCTTAAACTTGTAATAACATTTTAATAGTAATAAGTCAAAGCTACTTTAATTAAATTAGTAATATTAATATTTTATAATTTTATTTTAATTTAAAAACATTTATTTATTTATGCATGTAAGAGCTGGGGTGTAGGCCAGCGGCATGGGGGTGAGAGGATTCACCAGAGACCGTGAGGAGCAGAACAGGCACATCTACTGAAATATACTGCTGAGGGGAGCAGTAAGTGAGATAGAGAGGTCTGCTGCGCCATGTGTGGGTCAGCTTCCTGGCCAGGGATCGAACTCTTGTCACAGTGGCTGGCAATAGCTTGATAGCACTGTGACTTTAACCCCTGCACCACCAGGGAGGCCCCTATTTAATAATTTTAATAGCAGTAGTAATTTTAACATTTATTGATGTAACAACAGCGACTAAAACTTAGCACATAGAATATGGCAGGTATTAGTTTAAGTGCTACCCATCTATTACTTCATTGACCCCAACCATCATCAAAATCGAACCCTATATTGTCCCCATTTGACAGATGAAAAAATGAAGGCACAGAGAGGTAAGGTCATTTGCCCAAGGTCTCAGAGATAGGAGACAAGGATGTCCAGGTGATCTCACATCATTGTGTACATTACTTGTATCTCACTATATTTCACTCTCACAACAACCTATGAAGGAGATAATATCGTCCAACTTTCATAAATGGGAAAACTGAAACCCCAAGTTTCTCTCCAGTGGCCCATGGCTCATTAGCAGCTGAGCCGGAAAAGCCCACCAGGTCTGCTGACTGCTACTTCTGTGTTTTTCCTGCTAGATCTGCTTCCCCCATACTTGGGAAAGTGGGGTGACAGGAGCAGGACCGCATCACTGGGTGTGGGGCACAGGCACAAGAACTCTCTTCTGGAAACCTTAGTTCTGACATCCCTATGACAAGTGTGTCTTCAGGGGCTCCGCAGCTTTTGTCTAACTCTCCAAAAAGGTCCATGATCTGGGCATAAGCAAGGAATTGTTTCCTCTCTGATGAGGGATTACTGACTTTCCACTATTCATTTAATGACCAAAGAATGAAAGTAGGTATCTCAACAAAGTGTACTTATGACTTTGACTTTTGGTGGGAAATAGTATCTAACTTCTTTAAATCTGAATCATAAGATAAATTTTAAATCTTAAGAATTAGGATGATTTGATCTCATAAATTATTTTTCTCTTAGTTTTCAGATAAAAACATCTGGTCCCAAGAGTCAACTCTGATGTTCACTGACGTGGGGAAGCTTGAAATAGTAACCCCACTTCCCGATAAACATTTTTTAGCTTTTGACTTCCAGAAGTGCCCCATGAATATTCAGAGAATTCTCATGGATCCCCAGCTCAAAGTTGATGTTTGTGAAGTACGTAATCATGATTATATAAATCAATGTTCAAGTCACTGTTTTGAAAAGACAAATCCCAGTTATCCAGAGTTGAGCGTCTGCAACCATCAGCTATATGTTGGTTGCCAGAAAAAAATGTAAGATATCCAGTTACAGTTGAATTTCAGATCAACTAAATCTGATACCAGCCACCATAGGTCCCAAAGGTTGAGACCCTCATCTTGAACAACTTCATGTCCCTTATTTCAAAAAGAAGCATTGACATTTATTACACACTTTTTATAACAAGGAAATCAGCCAAACCTCAAGATTGTCCAGAAGTGACTAAAGTAAGAGGCAATTTATCAGCGCTACTCTCCTTTTCAAGTAGTCTAATGTAAAGAAATGTATGATCCCACAGTAATTTACTTCCAAGCTCCTCCGGAGAGGAGATTCAATTGGGTTTGAGATATCCACCATGCTGTGGGGATCAGCCTTAACCCTCGCCCCGCAGACTGTTTATAGAGAGGGGAAATTATAGAATATGGATACATTATTCTGCAAGTTCTAGAAAATGCAAATCAATGGGCGTAAGCCAGAAGAGCATTTGACTCACCTAGGCAGAAAGTCCAAAGGTAGACGACTTCAGATGGACTTGATCTCGTAACTCCAGTTGTGCCACCAAGACGGCTGTGTCCTCCCGTCCTTCCACTCTGCATTGTGGTGTGTGCCACGCTTCATCCTGAAGCTCCATTTCACTGCCTCCGGGAAGCTCCTGGTTCTCACACTGTGGTGGCAAGACGACAACCGGTTCTAGAACTGGCGTCCTCACACAGCATCATGGGCAACAGAAAGGGCCTCTTAGCCCAGCCTTGCAGAAGCCAGGGGAACAGTCTCATCAATGTCCGCCACTCTCATTGGCCCAGAGAGTATGACATGTGGGGATATCTCCACTACTGGACAGAAACAGTGAAAGGCCTTCTCTAGGCTCCTCCAAAATCCAGCTCCCCCAGATCCTGGCAATCACATGGTCATAAGTGCAGAAAATGCCACTTCTTTAAACTATTTAATCTTTTTCCAGTTAAGATATAATTGACATGTGACATTATATTACTTTCAGGTGTGCAGCATAATTATTTGATACATGTATTTATTGCAAAATGATTATTCCAGTAAGTTTAACTAATATCCATCACCACACAGCTATAATTTTTTTCTTGGGATGAGAGCTTTGAAGATCTGCTCCCTTAGCAACTGTCAAACATACAACTCAGTATTATTAATTGTAGTCAGTATGCTGAACATTGAATCTCTAGAACTCATTTTCTTATAACTGGAAGTCTGTACCTTTTGACTATCTTCAACCATTTCCTTTGCCTCTGGCAGGCACCATTCCATTCTCTTGAGAGTTTGTTCATTTTTTAAAATAGATTTTTATTTATTTTTGCATAGAACTAGGGTGTAGGCCAGAGGAGCAGGAGGGTGAAAGGAGCCACCAGAGACAGAGTGGGGAGCAGAACAGGCAGATCTCCTGAAATACACTGCAGAAGGGAGCTGCGGGCAAGACAGGGCAATATATGGGTCAGCTCCCTAGCAGGGGATCAAACTCAGGCCAAATTCAGGCCTTAAGGGTGATAGCACTGAGACTTTACCCCTAGGCCACGAGGGAGGCCCTATTTACTTTTAGAGTCCATATACAAGTGAGGTCATGCAATGTTTTCTTTCTCTGACTTTACTTAGCCTCATACTCTCAAGGTCCATCCAGGTTGGCACAAGTGGCTGAACTTCCTTCTGTTTTTTGCCTCAGTGACACCCCCGAGGGTGTGTATCATCTGTACATTTGCTTAACAGTGTTTTGGTCAACAAGAGCCCACATGGACGATGGGGCCCCGACAGCTGTTCCATCCAGCCTCGGTGTGCAGTAGGCTGTACCCTCTCGGTTTGTGTGATTACACTTTATGAGGTTGTCACAACAATGAAGTCACCAGATGACTCATTTCTCAGAATGAGGAGTGAGGGAGGGAGAGAAACAGTAAGCAACAGTAAGAAACAGAAAAGAAACAGTAAGTAAGGCCTTGAGGCAAATGTTTGGCCACTTAAACTGTTTTGAGGATGATGGCTGTGGCATTAGAAAGCAGTTTTCCAAAACTCCACCTAAAAAAGACAGAGTAACTATGGATGTATAGCATAACACAAACCCAAGGGTCAAAGCATAAATTGTGCAAAAAAATAGCACAGTATTGGAGAATACTTCAAAGTATAAAATAAATATGTACAAGTTCATACCAAAGTAAACAAGTGGTGGAATAAATAAGAGAGAAGAGACCTATCTTCCTACAGAATTCCAGAAATACAACTCCACACCCGTCCCTCCGGGAGGTGCAGCTGGAACCCCCTGCCCGAGGTGGCCTGGCCTTAGTCACTCACTCACAATGAGCAGTTTGGAAAAGGTAAAGACGTCACTTCTACTGGAGACACCTGGCAGATACGAGGACAACAAGTTGTACCTCTACGACAAGCTGTTCCGTTGTATCGTGTCCATCCCAAGCCTGGAATCAGCCACTTCAAAGAAGCAACCTATTGGTTACCTTCTTCGGTAGGCGGGAATCCACCATTTTCTTGAATACTGAGTAAATAAAAGGCCAGAAGCCAGCATTTATCCCTGCCCCCTCCTTTTCGCTGGTCTCTGGGAGCAGAAGAGGGCAAGGGTCTCCTTCTAGAGCTCCTCATTGAGTGTGTGACAACAGAGCGGTGACATATCACCCTGCGGCAACGCCTGCGCATTAGTGCTTGTGGGCGTGGGGCCCCCACGGTTGCCAGCATGAAAGAAGAAGGACAGCCAGGCACCACTTCCCGCACCCCCAACCAAAATCGGCCAGCCCAGCTGCTGCCCCGCCAGAAATGCCGAGCGCCAGGCTGTGTCCACCTTCGCCAGGACAGCCTGGCTGTGCAGATCCACAGCGTCAGGGCCTGAATTCTTCAAAGGTGAACAGAAAAGAGAGAGTTGGAGGGGAAACCTATGGATTGAGAGAAACTTAAAAGAAATACTGTCTGAAATCGGCACAATGAGGAGATATCATCAGGGCTGTGCCCTTGGGCAATAACGCTAGAGAGAAACTTGAGGAAGCTTTTGCATCAGAGTCAGGCGGTGGTGGGCTGTGGTGGGATTCCCGGGGAGAAGAGGGTCTGCTGAGGGTGTGACCCCGTGGGAGAACAGTGGCAGGAGTAAAATCCCAGGTAGGGAAGGGACTCCCCCGATCATTTGCCCTTTCTATTCGGGAACAGAGGCTTGATTTACTCATTTTATTCTTTTTGCATTTCTAACTAGGTAGAACTTCTGCAAGGAGAGTTTGAAAACCAAATGTTCACTATCGACATGAATAGCAAGCTGGAGCTGACCGCCATTATGATACCCCGGCCGGGCAGCTTCCCCGTCCCGCTGGTAAGGGCATCTCCTTACCTGTTTGCCAGGTGTGTCTGGCAGGTGCCACGCACAGTGTCCTCATGCCTTGCACCCATCACTCGCAGACTGTGGGAATTCCTGGCTTCATGGGGGACACTGAGAGTCTGTCTCGGCTGCTTCCAGCCAAGAGCCCAGACTCCTACGGCAAAGAGAGGAACCTGAGAAACAGCGGGTATTCCTGGGCCTGAAGCCCAAGGGGCTGGCCCCTCAGGTGCAAGTAATCAAGTTGAAAATGGGGTGAAGGTTAGTGTAAGGATATGGGGGGCCACCCAGTCCACTGGACACAGCCGGGTCAGGGCCTGCACGAGACCCCAGACTGACGCAGGCTGTGGGTTCTCTCCTCAGGCTTCCCTCCATGGGTGGGCCTCCGGGCCTCTCCCTGCCCGGGGAGCGGGGCTGGGGCTTGCGTTTCTGCCCGGCCAGATTCAACAGCCACACGTGAGGCTGGGGGCACATTCGCGCACTGGGTCAGCCACTGCATTTGCAGATCACCCTCAGTTTTTAATCTGCAGGTACACTGAGGTTAACTGACACACCAGTGACACCCCTTTGTACCCCCAGTGCTGTACAGCTTGTTTCCCCTATTCCCCGCCCCCATCTCAGGCCATAGTGAGCAACCCCCACTCCCTGGGGCTGGACGACTTCATCTATGAGGATGGTTATACCTACGATGGGAACACCAGGTACAGACTGGTAGGTTGAACCCCTGCCCGGACCCAGCTCAGCGATCGGAGAGTGAGGCAAGACCTGGCTGGCCAGGGCCGGTTGCCTCACCGTGTCCTTTGTCCTGGCCCTTCTGCCTCCCTCCCTTCCTTGTACCACCTGGGTCAGGCAGTGGGGAATTTGAGGGACCACGGCCCCTGCTCCTCCCCACCCTAGTTGGCAGCAGCCGCACGAGTGTCATCATCAAGGTGTCATGCAGGAAAGGTGTGGGTGACATGACGGGCCGGCCTGGGGAGGGCACGAGGCTGGGACAGAGGCAAACCGGGGGCACAGGAGGGGCTTGATGAACGTGGATCTGAGGGATCCGCAGGATCAACAACCCAGACACCAAGGACGACTCACAGCCGTGACCCTGAGTTTAGACTTGACCCAGAGCCCTTGAGTGGGGTCAGGGCGGTTGTGCAGCGCAGGCACCTGACCCGGCAGACGTTGGCGGCAACAAACGCTTTGGCCCGGTCCCTGTCACATCACAGGTAAATGAGAGGGAGACAAAGTCACCCTCACTAGGGGCCCCCAGGACAGCCCCAGCGAGGAAATGGAGTTCAGGGCGGCCGCTTCCTTGAGCTTCCAGAACCCTTTCACGGACAGTGGAATTAGAAGCAGGGGAGGGCCAGTTTGGGGCTACTTCTTCCAAGCACTTGATCCGACCCCCTTTACCTCTCCCCAAAACCCGATTTTGGGACCCCCCCAGGCTATCCCACTGTCACAGCGAATGTTTTCAATCCCACAGAACATTTCTCTGAGGCAGCAGCACCACTGGGGCAGGACTGATCCCAACTTCACCTCCAGGTATGTTGTCACCTGGATGGTGGCAGGTGGCCCCGGGATGTCTTTGGGGTTCCCTTTGCAGGAACTGGGGAACACAGGCTCCCTCCCTCCAAGACCAGTAAGGCAAGAATGATTTCAAACACTTTAAAATGGCAGTTCCTCCAAAAATTTAAGGGAAGATGACCCTATGACCCAGCAGTCCCACTTCTGGAATCTGCCCAACAGAATTGACAGCAGGGCCTCAAGCAGATTCCCCTCCCGTGTCCAGCAGTATGATTCACAGCAGCCAAAACAAAGAGGTAGCCCCCCCACGACGAACACAGAAGAACAAACACGCAGTGTGGTCCTGACACATGATGGAATATTCTTCAGCCTGAAAAAGGAAGGACGTTCTGATACTCGCAGAAGCGCCCTAGAGTCACAACCATGGGGGCAGGAAGGAGATGGTGGGTGCCAGGGGCTAGCGGGGGTGAGGACTGTTGCGGCTGCTCAGAGGGACCGTCTGTGCCCTCAACCGAGAGGAGGGGACCCACCAGATAGGGAGGAGGCAAGGACATGCAATCATGGGTCACTTCACAGAGGGGACACGCTCTGAGAAATGCGTCGCTGGGCAATGTCATCGTTGCGTGATTACACAAACCCGGGTGGCACAGCCAGTCAGCACCGCCATCACATACGTCGTCTGCCTTTGACTGAGTGTCATTACGTGGCACACGGCTGCAGTAATTTTCAGGGACTGAGGCAGACGGCGAAGGTAAATTGTGTTAATTAACTCGAGGGGGAGTCATGTCACACCGTATACATACAGTGTATACTTCAAATATATTACAACTTGGTCAGTTAGACCAATAAAGCTGAAAAAGTAAGTGAAAAGTAAAAAAGAAATATCTTCATATGCTACAAATGCAGAATATTTCCTCTCTCATGCTGATTGTGAATTTATTTTAAATGTCACTCACTCATGTACTCAACCATAAAAAAATTATTTCTCCCAATAGAGATTTCAAACCACATTCTCAGAATTTAATTCAATAAAACTAGAACTCAACAATCAAAAAGAGACCAAAAAACCACCAATAACAAAATTCCCCTTTACTCGGACATTAAAAAACACCTTTATAAAAATCCATGAATCAAAGAATTTGTGAAATACAATTAAGATAAATTAGGAACATTTATATCCCAAGCACTTTAATCATTGGGGGTGGGGGAAGGATGAGGAATGGACTAAAGACAAATGAACTAAAGGTACACGACAGGAACAACAGAAAGAAATGATGCAAAGGGAATTGATGATACAATCTGAAATTTATTAAAGTGCAAAAAGATAGTAAAATTAAGGAAAATTAAGTCAAAAGGAAAATTAAGGCTGATTCTTCAGGAAGTCCATCTAATAGATACAACCCTGTAATCCTGATGAATCATCAAACGGAGAATTAAACTAAAGGAATGGAAAATGAAGGTAAAGATACAGAAGCTATTGAGAGAATGATGAGAAAACATATACAGGAAGGTGTCAATAAAATCGGGTATGGAGGGAAGGGGGAAATTTCAAAAAATTGAGTATCAGATATTCTTCTCAATAAGTTATATGTAAATTAACAAAGCTGATAGAAGAGATAGAAACTTGAAGGAAGGTAGGACCACCATGTGTGAGCAGAGGCTTTCTGTCAATATTCTGGAAGGGAGGGACGGATGGATGGGTCGAGGGTGGATGGGTGGGTAGATGGGTGGGTGGGTGGGTGGAGGGTGGGTGGGGGTTGGATGAGTTCTCTTTTTATTGGTAATAATAACAGACATCTCCATTGCCTTGCAGTATAAAGAGACCCACAATGTCTACCATAACTGTGGACGTCGCCAATAAGGACCTTTCATGTATGGACCTCAAGCCTCTGGTAAGTCCCAGATCTTTGGTGTCCCATGTCACATTGTTGTCACAGTTATGAGTAGCTGCAGCAGGTCTCAGTTGGCTTTTCCCTGAGTCCAGAATCTGAAAATGGAGGTGATCTCGGTCCAGCGGCTGAGGCCATGTCTCACCCTCATGGTTATCCCCCAGGGCCGCCCCTCGTGACCCTCCATCCTGGGAGCGGGCGTGCCAGTCCCATTCCTCATTGCTCCCCGACAGGACAGTTCTGCGCGACTCAGATAGCAGCACTCCTCAATGTGCCCCCCGAAAATGAAAACAACGTACATCCACACAGAAACCTACACAGTGTTCAAAATGGTGTGATTCACAATGGCCAAAAAATGGAAGGAACCTAAATGTCCATCAACAGATGAAGGGATAAGCAGAACGTGGGTCATCCACACAACGGAACCCTAGTCAGGCTAATGAGGAAGGAAACCCTGACACAAGCTACAACCTGGATGAGACTTGAGGCCACTATCCTCAGTGAACTACACCAGACACAAAAAGACAAACACTGTGTGATTCTACTCACAGGAGGTCCCCAGAGGAGTCATATCCTAGAGACAGGAAGTAGAGGGTGGGTGCCGGGGGCTGAGGGTGATTGTTCAGTGGGGAGAGGGTTCCAGTCTGGGGAGATGAGAAGGTTCTGGAGCTGGCGGGTGGGGATGGTCGCACAACAGTGTGCGTGTGCTGGCGCCACTGAGCTGTGCCCTGACATACGGCTGAGTGTGCATTTTGTGAGTTGTGTATTTTACCCTAGTTTTAAAAATTGATACAAATCTTACCTTCTGTTTCTGGACTTCTCCCAACACCAAGTCTGTCCTATGGTTTTAGACAGAAAACAACTGTTTTCATTTCACTGAAACAATTCAGTGGTGGTTCCACGAAGTGAAGACAGCCCGTTTGCTGATGGACGTCTAGGTTCCTTCCATTTTGTGGTTGTCACGAGTGACGCCATGATGAGCACTGTGTGTGGGTTTATGCGTGAAGATGTTTTCAGTATATCACAGAGGGTACCCGTTTGAGAGGCACATACCTCAGGCTGCCAGGCTAACCCCAAATGACTCTTCCTCTCCTTTCTCCTTTTGAGTTCTTCATTGTGCCTCATTCATGCATCCCTTTCCCCCCTTTCCCCTTTGTGTCTAGCGCTGCGCTGGGTTGTGGTCCCTTTGGAGCCACTAAGAGGTAGGCCGGCGGGGGGGTGACTTAGCGTCCCCATAGCCCCGCAGGCTCTTGGGCATAGGCTCTGTGGCACCAGCTGTGGTTACCTTGAGCCCCCCACTCCCGGGTCGCCATACGGGGATCCAGGCATGCCCTTCCCCCGCACCTGGATGTGAGTGTGCCCGCGTGGGTTGTTGCTGTGCAGAGCTCTGGGCCGCCCTCCCTGGCCTGGCTCAGCTGCCCGTCTCTCTCCTCTGCAGTCGGCCATCATTTCAGTCGGGTGTGACTTGGAGAAAAAGATCGTCATTCAGAAGTAAGCATGTTGCACCTGGGGTGTGGCGGGGAGATGGGACAAGCTTGGTCACAAGGTGACCGCTGTTGTAGGTGGGTGAGACTATCCTGTCTGCTTTTCAGTCATATGTAATATTTCCATAATTAACAGTTTGATAATTAATGCGAATGGGCTAAGTGTGGAATCTCTGACTCAGTGGACTCCCTTCCTGCACTGATTGGGTGAGAGTCACATTTTCTCCCTCCTCCCTAATCATTCGCTCCTTTGATTTCTTCCTTTCAGTCTCCCAAGTCCTCATTTTAATTAAAATCGTGCAGGGACTTTTGGTTTTAATTTCTGGCAGAAAAATTGGGGAGTTTTGCCTTTCAGTACCCATCCTTAGACAGCCGCAGCCAAAAGAATCCAGAAAAGAGAAGGAAGGAAAGCAGGAGGTGGCTGTATTGCCCTCTCCCCCCGACCAGGCGGCTGCGTGTGCTAAGTGCTCAGCACCCACTCACGACAGGCACAGAGAGGGGCACACGCTGGCAGGGAGCCTTTGCCCCCTCCCATGGTGCCGTGTGCCCAGCCCGAGTCGTCAGCGGGCCCACAAAATTCCTGAAGATGCAACAAGGTGCAGGAGCCAATTTCAGGGCTCCACCACCCAACAGCAGTAACAGTCAGTGACAAATCACCCTGCAAAGAAATAGGAACCCTTGAACTAATCATTGAATTATATATTTAGAAGGTATGTGCTGGGCAAAGTTTTTTATAACAAAGACACAGAAAGATATTTGCCACAAATGTAGCCAATAAAGGACTTGTATCCAGAATGTATGAAGAATTCCTACAAATCGGTAACAAAAAGACTCATAGAAAAAATGGGCAAAAGTCTTGAACAGGCCCTTAAAAAAAAAAAAAAAGCACACCTCAGAGGACTGGTAAACATGTGACCTTATTCAAAGGTGCTGGAAAGATGGGCACCACCCCCCCTTAATAGCCAGGGGAAGGAAAATGAAAACTTGTGGTGGCGACCCCTAGTTAACACCACCATGGCCATGAGTATCAAGCCCGGCCCGCACCCGCTGCCGGGAAGGAGGGGAGCCCTTGGCTGCGGGCTGGCTGCACATGTTTTCAGTGGTTCTGGAAAGCTCTGTGTGCCCTGCCTGGATACCCTGTGCTGGCCCAGGAAAGGCCAGACCCCCCCTTAAAGCCCCGCAGTTAGCCTGGGGGGACGGCCAGGATCTGCTCCCACCTGGGAGCTGGTAAATGGTGTCCCCTTCCCTGGAGCCCACCCCGCAGGACACAGGCCCATGACAAAGTACGAGGGGTGGAAAAAAACTGAGCGTGGGGTTTGATAGAGACTATTACGACCATGAAAATGACCCCGGCAGTGAATGGCCGGGACAAATGTGGACATGGCGGGGAAGACACAAGAACAGACACCATGAGCCTATTCGCGAAAGTCCAAAATCAGGCACAGATGGGCCTCCTTGCCCAAGGATGCACGCGCAGACAGGACAGTCCAAAGAAAAGGAGGGGTCACCTCAAAGTCAGGGCACCAACACCCAGACTTATCCTCCAAAACCATTTTCCGGGACAAGGGATCAGGGCTCTTTGGGGAAATGGCTGATTTTAGGTGTGACAAGAAGATACAAGAGGAGCTTGGAGCATCTTGGAAAATCGGTGACTAAAAAAGAAATGGCTCAAATATCAAACCCGCGGGGATATATCATGTCAAAGGGGAAAGCTGAGTTCAGAGAGAGAGACGCTCACCGTGTCCCGTTGCTCACAGCGAAGTCTCGGCCTGTAACAGAGGCATCCTTGACCCCGTGGCACTTCAGGACAATTACTCCTACGTCATCGAGAGGTGAGCTGGGGCTTGCCTTGCCCTCCGCCCCCACTCAGCACCATTTGGCACGCGTGTGCCAAAGGCGAATAGAGAACCGTTTTCTAGTTGATATCTGGTTGGCAGAGACTGAGCGGGGAGGGGAGGCCTGACCTGCAGGGAGTCAGTGACTCCGCCCAGCGCCAGGCCTGGCTGCCCACGCTCTGCAGCTCCCGCCGCCCCTGTCACGCCCCAGCCTGCTGCCCACACATGGGCTGGTCACCGAGTGGCCGGCGGACTCCACGGGATGCTGTCGCCGGGGGAGGAGGGGTGGCGGAGGAAACAGCCCAAGTGCCCCCCCAGGCAGGCGGTGGGGCTTGGCCCTTCATGGCACCAGACACTAAAGCCCCACCTGGGCTGGCGGCCACCCCGGGCGTTCTGCGAGCCAAGACTCGGTGAGCCGCCCAGGCCCACGGCCATGGGTGAAACCCACAGTCAGACCTCGGGGTGGGGGTGTCAGGGGTGTCTGTGCCCTCCAGAAAGAGAAGTGACAAGAGGATATGGGAGAGAGAGATGAAGAAGACAGAGACAGAGCGCCAGCCTGCTTGGGGTCAAAGACGGGGGACAGAGACAGAGAAACAGAGACAGAGAATGAGACAAAAACAGAACAAGGGAGACAGAGATGCAGAGATGCAGAGATAGAGACAGAGATAGAGGTACAGAGACAAAAATAGCCGGAAAAAGAGACAGAGAAAGATGGAGAGAGACAGAAAGAGAGACAGAGACAGAGGGATGCAGAGGCAGAGACGCAGGCACACGAGAGAGACTTATTTGAGGAGCTGGTCCACGTGATCAGGGAGGTCTGGCAAGCCTCCAGCCAGCCGGAGCGGGGAAGCATTCACAGCAGCATTCCTTGCTCTGGGGAGGGGAAGGTCAGTCTTTTTCTCTATTTAGACCTTCAACTTCACCCACATTTAGGAGGGTAGTTTGCTTTACTCCAAAGTCCACTGATGTAAATATTAATCTCATCCACCAAAAACATCCTCATAGAAACTTCCAGAATAATGTTTGACAACACATGCAGGCACCAGGGTCCCACCAAGTGGACCCACAAGGTTAACAGTCATGGAGGGGATCCCAGGTTCATTCTGCACATTCCCCAGACATCCCTCCTCTGTAGTGACCCACCCTGAAAGGCGGAGAAGAAACCCAGGCCAGCGGACGCCTGGGTACCTGGGGGCAGCTCACCCCACCCCTGCTTCCTGCTCCTCCCACAGGGAAGCCTACGACCCCAACTTCAGAGGACAGAGGGCCTCCAAGGACCTGGTGGTGTCTTACTACTACAAGAAGCTGGGGTGCCCTCTCCTGGTCTACTATGACACCCCGTGGAAGCCCGTGGTGGAGCTGTGAGTCCCAGTGGGGCCCAGTGGGGCAGCAGCCTGGTCCCCAATTACCCTCAGGCCTCTCCACACTCAAAGCCCTCCCCCCCTTACCCCTGTAGAACACTGGGCTTGCCTCTTCCCTCTCTAGCTCTCAGCTCCCACAGCCCCTCCCCTCCCCTTCCCCACCACAGGCCATGGGGGCTTGGGGGACAGGGCTTAGACTTAAACTTAGATTGTCTCCCAGTCCCGGAGCCAGGGGTCCAAGGTCAAGGTGTGGGGCATTGGTTTCCCCTGAGGTTTCCCTCCTTAGGTCACGGTGTCCTGACGTGGCACCGCAAGAGCTCTGATGTCGGCCCATCCAATCAGGACGTCACCCACTTGACTTCATTTAACCTTAATTCCCTCTTTAAAGGTGTCACTTCCAAATAGAGGGTTAGGGCTTCAACATAGGAATTTGGGGAGACACAGTTTGGCTCCTTTCCATGGATTCTGTTGTCTTCTTTCCTTGTATTCCCAAACCCTGCCACATGTCATTTCTGCATTCATGTGGGTGGTTTTTGATCTGGGGGTACCACTGGCCCCTGGCTCCCCAGGGCCAGAGTCTTGACCCCATTTTAACCCCAGGCCAGCTCTGCCCAGAACTTTCTGTGGTAATGGAAATGTCCCATAAATCTGCGTCTTCCGATCCAGTGTTCATGAGTCACGTGTGGCTACAGAGCACTTGAAATGTGGCCATGCACCCAAAAAGCTGGCTTTTCGATTTTATTTAGTTAGAATTAATTTAAATAAGCATATGTAGGCCAATGGCTCAGTTCTGTGCCTGGCATATTTTCAAACTAGGTAGGTGTTGACTGGTGGCGGGAATCGGCTTCCGTGAAAATTTAGGTTCATTAGAATGTCATGTCCTGGTTCCACCTTGGTCCCATCAGGAAACCTGAGTGGGCCCCCAAATGCTCTAAAGGGGTCTAGTCACCTGGAAACCTCAGTTTTTGTTCTCAATGCTTTTGACAAATTAGCCAAGACCCACCATGTTAGTGAGTTTGATCTGATTAACTTAAAGGGAGATGCATCTACAAAATACCTCACGGCAACGGCCAGACTGGCGTTTGGTTGGCGCCTGCAGCCTAGTCACACTGACTCGGAAAACTAACTTCATGGCACACTCGGGGAGTGGACGTCTTTGAGGGCCCGGTGTGGGGGTGGGAACGGGAGGGCGGGGGATCACGATTCCTGCTTTAAACTTCAAATACCAAAGCTCGAAAGCCTGGGATCTTATTTGTGGGAAAGGGGGCCTTGGAGGGTTTTATCCACGGCCATATGGTATGTTGAGGGGAGAGAGTGGGAGCAGAGATGGGGGCAAGGAGGTAGAATTTGGACAGGTGGCAGGCAGACAGATGAGCCAGGAAGCTGGTGAATGAAGGCAAGTTGGGGGCCTGATCCGGTGTAGGCGAGGTTGGCATGGAAAGGGGGGAGACTAGGAGAGCGCTTTGGGGGTGAAATCCACAGACCCTAGTATGGTGATCAGAGACCAGGGATGGGCCTTGGGCTTCTGGGTGGGGAAAAGAGGGATGTTTGATGCCAGGGCACAGCGTAACCACAGCTCCCCCGCCTGTGAGGCTCTCCCTGCATCGGTGAGGAGACCGAGGACAGAAGAGAGGCAAGCCTCGGGCAGAGCATGAGGGAGACAGCGTGACCAGCAGGTACTTGGCACCTGTGGGGTCCAGGGGCGTGATGTGTGTGTGCCGTGGTGGGCGCTGGGCTCTGGATCCGGGTCCCAGCTCTTCTGTCCCCTCTGTGTGTTTGGCTAGAATTGCTCCTCACCGTCAGAAGAGGGAGCCTTTTCCAATCTCACACATTCCGTTAGCCCAGCCCTCCCCAGGCTCAGCCTGCCCCAGGGGAGCAGAGAGCAGAGGGGCAGGGAGCTGGGTTCCCTGGCTCCCACTCAATGCTGTGTGTCACGTGACATGGGAGGTGACTTCATTTCTGGCCCTCAAGTCCCTCCTCTCTCAACCATGACATCACCCACCTCACAGGCTGCAGTGAACATAGAATAAGCACAAAGGACTTGAGTTTTCTGACTTGGCACATGGCTGTGGTCACGTAAAGCCATTTGGGGGATGCCAGGTGAGGGGCACAAGGGGCTTGATGTACTATTTTTGCGACCTCTTGTTAGTCACAAATTATTTCAGAATAGAAAAACAGTGAAAAACAAAATCTCAACACAGTGTAAAGCCAGCTGACCTTGGGAGCCACCTCCTGAGGCTCGTGGAGCCAGCCAGACGTGCTGGAGAGAGAGAGAGGAGGTGTCAAGGGCAAGATGGAAGCCTCTGAGGTTTTGGAGATGGTCCCGGGCACGCAGCTGAAGAGGAAGGAGGCGAGGTTTCTGGAAGCGAGGCCCAAAGCGCCCTTCCCCGGGGACGGGCACGGTGACTGGTGACCGCTGCAGGTGTCTGCTCTTGCTCCTGATTGTCAGCTTGGAGTCAGAATCTGTTTCTCCATGCGTGCACACGCATGTTCGTACGCACACGTACTCATGCAGACACACCCACGAACACACACACCCACGCAGGCCTGCACACACCACATGTACACAGTGCTTCGTGTACACGTGTGCAAGCACGTACACACGCACGCTCACACACCCCACCCACGTGCCTGCAGCATAGGTCCCCACAAACACAAGTCCACATGCACACATGGTGAGCACAGGCAGGCGCGCAGGCACACACGCATGCGCACACACGCACATCACTAAACTAGTTTTTGTGCTGTCAGAGGAGGAGACAATGTGCATGTAGGATTTTGAACGCCAATTACCAGACATAAACTCTACGCTTGGGAGCGTTCAGGAAAGTACCAGAGGACAGTATGGAGGGTTTTGGTTGTTTATTGGCCTCCTGAATAATCTATTATTTACGAGTGATACTTCACGTTCTAGAACATAACATCTATTTCTCTGCTCATGTGCCCTTTTCTCAGAGAGCCCTTCGGTGACCACGCCACAGAAAATCCTCAGCGCCGCTGCTGCTCCCCGCCCCCGCTCTGCCCCTCCCTGCCGCTGCGCACTCACATGTTGACCCTGAAATGTCAGCCGGGTGGGGGGCCTCACCTTGCTCTGCCGCACCCCAACCCACACACCCAGAATGGCCTCTCCACGCCGAGTGTCCCCGGCCTCCCTCAGCCGCACCCTGTCGCGTGTCCTAGGTGGCGGGGAGAGAGCTTCGAGGAGGTGGTGAAGGCGGAGTACGTGCTGCTGGAGGTGAACGGGCTGTTCACGTACACGTACTCCCTGACTGCCGGCGCCGCGCGCTGCACCTCCCAGCCCCAGAACTGGACGACGGTCAGGGAGAGCCACAGCAACAAAGATGGCTTCACCTGGAACCGAGAGGTAGGCTTTCCTCTGGCGACTTCCCCAAAAGAATCTCTGAATGACACATCACCAGGCCCAGGACGACAACTGGTCACCCCCAGTGCGTTTGGGGGCGGGCCCAGTGCGTTTGGGCTGCTAGAGCAGATCACAGACAGCAGAAATCTGTTTCTCGTGGTTTTGGAAGCTGTAGTCCAAGACCAAGGCACCAGCAGATTTGGTGTTTGGTGAGGTCCCAGCGCCTGGTTTATAGGTGACGGTCTTCTTGTTTGTGTTCACATGGCAGGAAGGGCAGGGCGCTCTCTGGGGTCTCTTCCAGGGCACTAATCCCTTTCGCGAGGGCTCCACCCTCCTGACCTCATCACCTTCAGTGACCGCCCACCTCCTCCTTGGGAGTTCGTTTCAACACGTGAACTGGGGCAAGGGGCACAAACATTCAGTCAGGAGGCCAAGGGATGGGAGCTCACAGAGACCCTCGGGCCTGGGGCCAAGTCCTTTGGGAAGTGACCAAGCATTTGGGGTGTAATCCCCCAGGTGCTCATGGGGCCTCTGGAAATGTGCAAAATTCTGGGACCATTCAAAGTTCTATTCATTGGGAGACTGTTCAGTTCACGATCTGTTCAGCAAATGTTTCTGTAGCACATTGGCTCATGCACAGTTGACAAATAAGGGCCTGCTATCATTACAGGAAAGAAATGCCGTTCTGTGGTGAGGCCGCTGGTTGCAAATCAATGGTGCCCATTTCCACCAAGGCCACTGCTTTAGCCAGTGGCACCAACACCATGCAGTGCAGCAATACGGCCAACAGGTGGCACACACTCCCCGCTCCTGAAGCCATCCCCACAGCAGACTCTCCTGGGTTTGTTTTTCCATCCTTTTCCACCAAATAACTTTGATCATTTATTTTTTGGTGACGTTGGTTTTGTTAGTGGGCAGACCGAGGCGTACCCTGGGATCCCCAGACTCACACGCTCTGAAGGAGTCTGGCCATCTGTGCACACAAGACAGAGCACACTTAGTGTGAAAGAACTTGAATAGGATAAGTGTGGCTAGAGAGAGACGAGAGGATAATAATTTCTCAATAAAGCCCCCAGTTACCACCCCTCATGGGTAGATGTCCAGTCAAACAGGGTTAAGCAGGGCCTGAAAGCTGGCTGCAGTCTAAGGCACCTCCTGGCAGGACCCCCAGGAAGGGCCAAAAGGGGCCGCTGAAAGGAGCAAAAATGCACAAATCAGATGAGGCACCTCTGCCTTCCTCCCACACTCTCTCGTGCACGGGTCTTCCAAGCGTCCACTCGTCTCCCCTCCACCTGTCTCCTTCCATGTCCCCGAGTCCCAGTGCAAGTCCAAAGCCAAGAATCCAGCGCCCTCTGTGTGTCTCCCTGCAGCCCACTGCCTCCCGTGGCGGGCAGCTTCGCCAGGCTGCCCAGCGCCTCCCACAGTTAGGTGGGCCGGGCACTGGCACCGCCCCCTTTAGGAGCCTCTCTGTCACTGCCTTTTCGTAGGCTGTGATCGACTGACTTAAAAGTACCCCTCACTTGGGCATTTTCTGTGTCACAGGAGCACTGAAGGAGGAGAGCAGGATGAGGGCTCGTGGGTCCAGCTTCTCCTGCATGGAGGTGATGAACCGGCCCCCAGCGGGCACGGGGCCCAGGCCAGCTCCCACGCGCGGCTGGTGTGTGGAGCGCAAGTGTGGCTGCACTTGGGGTCAAGAGCATCTGTTGGACACCGGTCTGGCCCCCCAGTCCTCAGGCCAATGGGATGCCTCTGTCCTCCCCAGAACTACGTGAGCTGTCACGACCCTGACAATCACACCCCCTTGCGTTGGCCGAACGTCCCGTATCAGATCTTGGGAGGCCCCACGGAGAACAAGATCGCTTTTGACCAGAGGAATGGCATCTACATCTTCTTCATTTCTATCGTGGATCCATACTACAGGTGAGAAGGGGCATCACCCCATGTCTGAGGTCGGGTGGGGTCGGGCTCCTGGCTTTCTTGGAGCTGGTGCACTTGTATGGGGGAACCCCACTTTTCTTCCTCCACTTGGCAGGTTCTGCATAAAGCTATATTCCCCCCCGACAGCTCAGCCTGTCCCAGAAGAATGACATTTTCAGTTCTGGGTAGTGTTCGTTCACTCAATAAATATTTATTCAGAGCCCATGCTGGGTGCCGGGGGAACGGCAGTGACCTCCAGTCACGCCCTCGCGGACCAGAGTCACCCTCTCGTGCCACATCTGATTGTGGCATCCCGCGGCCTGCCCGCACGGCTCCCGCTAGCCCACTGTCACAGACTGGTAATGTGGCTTCAATATTATGCAGGCATAATAGAGAGTAGATACTTGGGAGCTTTGCAAGCCTTTGACTCCCCATTGAAGGCTTGAGATTGGCTGTACCCCCCGAGTATTAACACCTTGGAAATCAGAGCATGCCGCAAGCTGGGCCGTCCCCCCAGCCCTGCCGCCTCCCCTCCTCCCTGAGAGCCGGCTGCGAAGCATTTACCGCCCACACTTGCTGAGAGGCTTCTGAAGCCGCCTCTGAGCTCTGCTGGGGTGAAGGGTGGGCCGCCCAAGGCCAGTGCCCAGCAGTCTCTCCCCGCCTGTCCCCTGCAGCTACTGCCACCTGGAGACCACCTTCAGCGTGTTTGTCTACGGGGCCTTCCCGCTAAGAACCATCTCCTTCGAGTTCTGGGTCACCATAGTCATGGTGAGCCTGCTGCTGTCTGTGTGGCTGGCCTACATACTCCCCAGGCTGCTGCAGACCAGGCTGGGCCACAAGGTCAACAAGCTCTGCACGTGTCTGTGCAGGAGAATCAAGAAGGGCTTTGCGCGTTTCCAGCGCAAGCTGGGCCGGTGGGGTAGGCGCTGAGCGTGCTCCGGGTCCCCGCGCCTGCACCCACGGGCCCGGGTTGTCTTAAAGTGTTATCTGAAATAAAGCAGGCACAGGAGGCGCCCCTGTTGGGGTCCCTCTCACAGCCAGCAGCACATAGCTGCCTCCCTCCACGGCTGGTGTCAGAGTTCCTTCGGGTGGTGGCACCTGCGTCGGGCGTGACAGTGAGAAGCTGGTTGCCCTAATCGTAGGCCGGTGGTGAAGCAAGCCGGCACATCACACCATGGACAGCGCGGGTCCCCAAAAGGCTAGGACCTGGGGTGTGTCCCAGAGGACCAGACACAGAAACGGTGGGGCCACGTGGACATGTCTGGGTGCGTAGCAGGAGTTTGGGGGCGCACCGCGCATCTCGCGATGAGGGTTTGTTCAGCTTCAAGGAACAACCAATCAGTTCCGCCACTGTGTTCTCCACAGGTCTGGTGGATTTTCTCTGGGGGCTCCAGTTTCTCCTATACCCCAAAGACGTGCACGTGAAGTTCACTGGCATGCCCACACTGCCCCAGTTGGAGCAATGTCGGGGGTCAGGGGAGCAGCCTGTGGTGGAAGGGGGTCCTGTTCTGGTCGGGTTCCCTCCTTGCACCCCCAGCTGCCGCTGCCAGGAGAGGCCTTGGTCACCAAGACCCTGAACCCGAATGGCGGGTTGGAAAACAGATGAAAGAATTCATGCCTATGATTGCTGAATATTGTAAGTGTGTGGGGGCTTCATTTAGAAGTTTGATGATGTTTTGGTGACTAGAAATAAGCCATGCATTGGGGCCTCCCTAGTGGCTCAGGGGTTAAAGTCACAGTGCTATCAAGCTATCGCCAGTCACTGCAGCAGGAGTTTGATCCCCGGCCAGGGAGCTTCCCACATGGCGCTGCAGCCTCTCCTGTCTCCCCGCTGCTCCCCTCAGCAGTGTGTTTGGGTCGATCCGCCTGTTCTGTTCCACACTCAGTCTCTGGTGAATCCTTTACCCCCCCCACACCTCTGGCCTGCACCCCTGCTCTTGTATGCATAGTAAATAAATCTTTAAAAAGAAAAAAGCCATAAACTTAACTCTGGTTTATATCAATGAACCTCTGGCCAAACTGGTTTCATTCTCCATCATTTAAAGTCTAAATTTGCAGGAACCTATTAATAACATTAAATGGGGACTTGCCGTACGTGCTATTCATACATGTGTGTACCTGCACACACATGCACACACTACGTGTGTGGACGTGCCCACACGTGTGTGACTCATGTGTGTACGTGTGCACTGTGTACACAAGTGCATGTTTGTGCACATGTCCACCGTGTGCCTACATGTCCATGTGTGTAACGCACGTGCACACCGACCACCGCTCATGTAGAAACTGCAATTAGGAGTGTGTGCATGCACACGTGTATGTTTGTGCAGCCGTGTGTCGGCGGTGCACGTGCAGGTGTGCGCGCATATAGACACACATGGGGCACATGTGTACATGTATAAGTGGCCTGCGCCTTCATGTGCAGATAACATGCAAGTGCAGGGCCAGCGGCTCCCGCGTGCACTGCGTAGACAGCACGTGCACAGTGGCACGCACTGGACGCACATCTACATACGGAGTGTGGGCGTGTGAACGCACAGTCTGCCTGTACGTGCATGCACCGTCCACCCAGTGGGGCTTCCTCTCCCACCACCGCACCCCAGGTGGGCTGGGGCACCCCCCTTCCTCTTGGGTGGTCCCACGATTTCTGATTCTTCTTAGATTAAAACAATTCAGAGTCCTATCAAATTGTGCAATTCAGTCTCAGTTCAGTGCTTAGAAAGCGCCACTCCATATACAGGGCAAGGGCCGGCCACCCCCGCCCTTCCTCTGGGGCAGTGCTGGCTTGTAAGATAACCTTTGCTGCATGACTCTTAGTTGGCATTAAACTTAGAGAAATACCATTTTCTTCCATCCCCGTTTGCTGGAGACCCAGCCCAGGACCTGGGGCAGGAGGCCCCAGCCCAGAGGGCTCCTGACCTGCGTGTGCTTCCAGTTTTCTTTTTTTTGCATAGAAGAGCTGGAGTGCAGGCCAGAGGTGCAGGGGTGAGAGGAGTCACCAGAGACAGAGCGGGGAGCAGAACAGGCAGATCGGCCAAAACACACCGCTGAGGGGAGCAGCGGGCGAGGCAGGAGAGGTCTGCTGTGCCATGTGGGAATATCCCTGGCCGGGGATTGAACTCAGGCCTTGGCAGTGACAGCGCTGACTTAATCCATAGGCCACCAGGGAGCCCCTGCTTCTAGTTTTCTTATGTGTCACCAGGAAAACAGCTCCTTTAGGGTCACCTTGAATTGCAGGGGAGGAGGGTGTGGCCAGCAGCTCTCTCAAAAGGTAGACCAGAGCCTGGAAGAGGCTTCCAGGGAGGGGGAAGCTCCGTGGTCACGAGCAGCAGCCAGGTCGCGAGGAAGCATGTGTGAGGGATGAAGGGCACAGACTATCTGGGAGTCCCGGTCCCCAGGAGCTGGGAGGCAGAAACCATGGTTTGGCTGAGGGGGGGATGGACCCACCTCTTGAGGCCTTGTCAGATGCCCACCCTGAGGCAAGTGTCACCTCCCTGGCCTCCTGCGCTCACCTGAACTTAAGGTGCACACTGCCTGCCCCATCAGCTATGCCAGGTGGGCACGGTCTCCTACATCCCTGCCCAGCCTCCACCCTAGACCATCCGGTGCCTTCACCTGCATCGGCACCTGCCCTCCTCACCCCTGGGGCTCTGTCCGCTTGCTCGTGGGCACTGTCCTTCCCCCCCCACTGGCATCACTGTCTCCCCACCACACTTTCCGCCCGTCCCTGGCAGCTGGGCTGAGGCCAAGTCTGGCCACCCTGCCCTGCAAAGGCCTTCCCGTCTTCCGGGGAGGGGGAGGGGAGCGGAAGGCGGGGCTGCTCCCAGGCTCCTCCCTGCTTGCTGCACGTCTCCAGGCAAATTCTGCTACTTTCTGGGCAGTCCGGGCTTTCTCCACAGACATGAGGGTGAAGAATCCTCACAGTGCAAGCTAGGGTGGGCTGCAACTCCCACAACCCCTCATCCCTGCCTGTGACTCTGATTTCCCGGGGCTCTGTGAAGAGGGATCTAGAATTCCCTCCAAAGCAGGATTCCTGCTTTGAAAGCCGGCACCTGGGAGGTGCTGGGTTCCTGCCAGCCCTCAGCATGTGGCCTGGCATCCACCAGGGGCCTGGGGGAGGGGACAGCCCTCCACATCAGGCCCCTGACGCCACCAAGTAGACACTGAACTGAGATCATCCTCGCTTTAATGGGGGGTGGTTGGCAGGTCCGGCCTGGGCCCCGCGGCGGTGACGCTGGCTGGGCCTGCAGACTGCTTGCCCTTGGCGGCCTGCCTCCCCTTCCTGGCGGAGGCGCTGGCCTTCTTCCTGCCGGGCGGTTCAGGCCGTAGGGCGGGGGCCGCGGTGTTGCTGGGGTGGGGCCCTGGGCGGGCCGGCGGCTCCTCATCCAGCGCCTTGAAGTTGAAAAAGTAGTCCACGTTGGACACTGTGTCCAGGATCTCGGGCACGCTGTAGTCGAAGGACAGCAGCTCGTCCGGCAGGTGCAGCGAGCGGATGTCGCCGCAGGAGTCGTCCCCGCCGCCCCCGCTGTCCGGCAGGGCGGGCCCTGGGGCCTCAGCGCCGCCCGGCAGGCAGTCGAAGAGCTTCATGGCGTCCTCCAGAAGCACCTTCTCGGGCAGCGCAAAGGCCCTGGCTGCCTCAGGCGTCCTGGCCTTGCCCGCCCCCAAGGGGGGTGTCTCTGCCTCAGCTGCCTTGGGCTCTCTGGGGGCCAGGGGGTACGGCAGGCCTGGCCGGGCCCCACCACCCTGCAGCTCCTTGGCGGGGAAGGCCAAGGGCTCCACGGGCCGTCCCGCCATCTCGGGCCCGCGGGACTGGCCGAGGCAGCCCTTGAGGTGGCCGTAGGCACCGGGCGGTGCAGCCTCCGTGGGCAGCGTGACGAGCAGTGGGGGCAGCTTGTTCTCTTTGGGCAGTGGGGGAGGCGGCGGGGGCGCCAGGCCTTCCTTGAGCAAGGCTGGAGGCAGCTCCACAAAGGCAGGGGGCCCCCCATCCGCGACAAAGCCCAGGGCCTCTGGCCCGGGCCCCTCTGGCGGGAAGTAGGGCACGAGGTACTGGGGGCTGCCGGGCGCCGGCTGGTAGTGAGGGTAAGGTGGGGGCGGCCCTGGGGCCTTGAGGTAGTGCTGGGGCTCTAGGAGATAAGTGCCTGGTGGGGTGGGGCCCCCGGCAGGACCCCCAGCCGGCCCCAGGCTGCCCACTGCTGCCAGCTTGTACAGGGACGGCTGGCCGAAGTCGGTGGCGGCCCACTCGATTCGGTAGATGCGAGGGTCAAAGAAACACCCACAGGGCGCCATCTGGAAACCTGGGGCCAGGAGGGGGGGCGGCCCTGAGAGGGGCAGCCCCGGACCCAACCCACCTGGCTGGCCCCACAGCCCATGTCAGGGAGGTGGTGTGAAAGGAGCCCTGCCCACACCTCTGGGGTGCTTCTGGGAGAAACGGGACATAGACCTGGCTTTGGGGTCAGAGGCACAGGTCTTGCCTTTGGGCTTCATCTAGGGGATGGAGCTAGGATGTCCTAGGCCTTGCATTTGGGGTGTCTCTCTAGGGGATGGCAGTCACGGGTCTTGGTTTGGGGGTCCTTTGTAGGACAGGGACACGGGCCATGCTTTTGGGGGGCCATCTAGGGATGGGGTGGGGGGGCAAAATGGGCCTGTGTGCTCTAACCCACTCCCTGGTCCTCATTAAGGGTTGGGGAGGCCAGTACCTGCCGGAGGGGCCGGAAACACCTCTTTCTCAGGGTTTGGGGGGTGATACAGGTTGGAGGAACCTGTGGACAAAGGCAGGCAGTAGGGCCCTCAGGCTGGGGGGCAGAGCCCTGGCCCCAACCCTATCAGGTCCCCCACCTCCTGCTGCCACCCCCCACTCGTACCCACAGCAAGAAGGGGCTCCGTGCAGGAGGGTGCTGGCTGGCTGCCCGGCCCCTCAGTGCTGTCCAGGCTCTGGGGGCTGAAGCCTTCTTGGGGAACTGCAGGTGCGAAGAAGGGCTTGGGGTGCTGCATAGGGAGGCAAGGGGCCCAGCCCAGGCAGGTCAGGAGGCGGCAGGTGGGAGCACACGAGGCCCATCCGGGGCAGGGTCGGAGTCCTACGGGGTTCTGTTTGCCCGGTTACTCCGGGCGGCGGTTCCAGGTTGTGGCCCGCCCACTGGCTGGGTTCCGGATATGGGGGTGGGGGTGGACGGGGCAGACAGAGAAACCAAGGCCGCCAGAGAGATTCACCAGGGGCAGGATGAACCCTGGGCCTGGCCTGCTGCCTTCTGCCTCTGCCAGCAGTGCCTGGCTGACAGTCCTGGGGCCCCTGGTCCAGGCAGTTGGCCCGGGTTCACATCCACACAGGCGGACCCCCGGTGAGTCCCTTTATGGTCAAGGCCTCTCTGAACTCACAGGGGCAGAATGAGTGAATGGGGGGGAGTTGTTGGGGACAGGGTGGGTCTAGGATCCAGGAAAAGTTCCCTGGAGCAAAAAGGGGCAGTCTCAGAGTCTCAGAAGAGCCAGGTCTTACAAGAGTAAATTTATTGTCACCTCACACTGAGAGGCCCAAGGGGTCTTCGGACGCCCCCGCCCCGCTACTTGTAGGCGCTGGCCTTGTGCTTCGGCAGGAAGACGAAGTCGGGCGGCACAGGGCCCAGCAGCATCTCGCTGTGAAGGAGAGGCAGGGGCAGTCAGGCCTAGCCCTTGGGCACCCGGCCCCCACCAGCTGCTCGGTCCCCCACCCCAGCACCCCAGCTTCCTGGGCACCTGAGGCGGATCCAGTCCGCCGCCGTCTGGCTGGCCATGAGTGTCTCCAGGTAGTCCCGGCCCACGTAGTATGGCGGCCGCTCATTGATCCTCTGGGGGAGCCGCTCCAGCAGGCCCACGGGCACGTACCTGCGGGCAGGCGGGCAGGGTCAGACCAGGCCCACCACCCCCCATGCTGCGTCCCCCGGCCCGACCTGGCCGCAATGCCACCTGCACAGGAAAGAGAGCCACTCGAGAAGGAAACGGCGCGTCTTCTCCACGCCCTGCGTATCCGAGCCCCAGTGCTCCAGGCCGTAGTGCGTGAAGTCCCGCAGGATGTCCAGGCGCTCCGACGACGAGATGTCCCAGTGCCGCTGCTCCTTGATCTCTGTGAACAGCCATGGCTTGAGCAGGGCGCCACTGTGGGGTAGACGGGGCAGGCGGCGGTCAGTGGGCCCGGCCCCCCGGAACCAGTCCCAAACCTCCCAGTTGCAATCGCGTGGCCCCGAGAGCCCGTAAGTCCACAGCTGCGGAAATGTCCACTCCCTCCACAACCCCTCCCCTGGACCCACCTGCCCTGACGCCCCGACATCCCCGCGCTGCCAGAGCAGAGGGGAGGCAGTCAGCGAGGCTGGGGGCACTGGCTGATGTGAGCAAGCTTAGGCATGCCCTCACCTACCCTGGGCTGCAGGCGGGGCACGTGGGGGCTCTGGCTGGCTCATTGTAGCCCCCCAGGGCGCTGGGCACACTTACCGGGCAATCATGACTCCTGAGACGCCAGTCTGCAGGGCGCAGTTGGCGTCCTCGTACGATAAGATGTCCCCATTTCCTGAGGCGACAGAGGCCAGGGTCTCGGGGCTCCGCGCAGTGGAAGCGCCGGAGTCCTTATCAGCCCAGGGTCCCCCGGGGGGCAGAGGGGTTGCAGGCAGGGGTGGGGCCAGGCATGTGGCCTTGGATGGCAGGGCTGGCAGGGATGAGCCAAGTGGCAGAAGACCCACCAAACAGGGGCATGGGGCTGGCCGCCGTCACACACCGCTTGATGTACTGCCAGTCGGCCAGCTTGGTGTAGCGCTGCTCCCGGGAGCGGCCGTGGAGCTGGAGGAGAAGTGGCCGCATGTGGAGGGAGAGTCCGGGGAGGCGGAGAAGCAGACCCAGAGAGAGACCCAGAGAGCGAGAAAGACAGGCTGAGAGAGACAGCGAGACAGACAGAGGCAGAGATGGAGGGAGCGCCAAGATGGAGAGCAGGAGCGGCGAGAGACTGTTAGGAAGATGCCAGCTTCCCTGAAGCTCCGCCCCCGCTGCGCCCCGAGACCCACCGTGACCAGGGCGGCCCCCCAGTCCCGCAGCTCAGGCAGCAGCCGGTGCGCCAGATTCGCGCGCTCCTGGATGCCCGTGCGGATCTTCACTGTCAGCGGCACGTCCAGCACCTGCGGGGACGCCGCCATCAGCAGGGCCCGGCTTCGGGCAGAGGTGGGCGGGGTCTGGGCCGTACCTGGTTCATGCCGCGGACGATCTGCTGGAACTTGGCCGAGCGGTTCATGAGGGCACAGCCCCCGCCCTAGGAGAGACAGAGGACACTGGGGCAAGGGAGGGCGGGATCGAGGCTGGGCCCAGCACCCCTCACTGCCTGCCTTGCCACCCCCCCCCCCAGTCAGATGGGGAGCTGGGGCACGAAGCCCCCACCCCACCCGTGCTCTGCCACGCTGCTCCAGGCCCAGTGGCTGCTACCTTCTTGTACACGAGGTCAATGGGGCAACCGACGTTGATGTCCACGAAGTCCACCTCAATGGTGCGGTTCAGCAGCTCGGCACACTTGGTCATGGTGTCAGGGAAAGCGCCTTCCAGCTGTGGCGGGTGGCAGAGCGGGAAAGAGGGTCAGTTCTGACCACTGTCCCTTGGGGGGCCCTGAGCTAGTGGCCCATTTCCTTGATGGGCCAAGGTCATCAGGCCCTCTAAGTATTCCAGGCCAACACCTCTGACCCACGGCTGAGGCAGGAGGGATCCGGGAAGTGACTGATCAGAGCAAACTGCACCTGAACTTTGCTCCAGAACTTGGCAGCCAAGAGCTCTTCCTTCCCCCTCCCTTGGGGCGACACCCACCTGGATGCCAAAGATGTCCTCACACTGGTGGCGTTTGAGAAGGGCCCACTCAGATGTCTGCCCCTGCAGCAGGTTGGTGCAAACAGCCATCTCCCCACATGTCACATCAGCACCAAAGCGCTTACAGATCCTCCGAAAGGGCAGGTTCCCACACTGGCGCCAACAGGACACAAGCGTGAAGGTGTGGCAGGCAGCGACCCCAGACACCCGCCCAGCCCTGAGACCTACAGGCAGACGCACACACTAGGCACTGCCAGAGGGTCGCACCATCACTGCCCAGCCCAGCCTGTATGGGTCCTACCGTGGTGAGGGGTGCCAGATACAGCTTGCCACTGATGTCCAGCTAAAGGGAAAGAAAGTGCATGGCGAAGCCTGACTCTCCAGCTGGAGACTCTCCCGCCTCCCTCCTTCCCACCATCTGCGGCATGCTTTGACCTGCTCCAACTGCCCAGCACCCTCTCACCTCTCATACTCTGCACTTGTCAGCCTGTCCCCCAATGAGGAATGTGCCTTTCTCCTCCACCGGAGAGCTTCTACTCATACTTCAAAACCCCATTCTCAATGCCTCCTCTTCTAAGAAACCTATCCTGCTGCCATTGCTGTCACAGTCCTCTAGAGTTGGAAATATGTGCCCGACTCTCTCTACTCCCCCCTCCCCTCACACACACTGCTAGTGTCCTCAGCCAGGGAGCACCAGACACGAACCCGTTTCTTCTCACAGGACCGTAGCCGGATTATGTCCTCATCAGTCAGGGGCCCACAGGTCTGCATGGGGCTGCTGGGAGGGGCACTGGCACCCTGCCCCAGTGGGGCCTGCTGGGCATCACAGTTCTCCGGCCCTGGGGCACCCGCAGTCCCTCTGGCCTCGGGGACGGTGGCAGCGGGAACGGAGCCTGGCAGCCGGCCCTCGCTTAGCCGGCGCAGAGCCTGCTCAGCACGCTCGAAGCGGACCTTGCGTTTCCGCAGCTGCTGCTGCAGCGCCTTGTCCAGGCTGTTGCGGGTAGGCGGGGCCTGGACCAGCTCTTCCCGCACCAGGTTCTGCCCCTCAGGTCCTAGATGGGCTCCAGCAAAGCGGCAGGTGACACCATAGGGGCACCTGCCGAAGGTTTCAAAGAGCACGCAGCGGGGGCCCAGGTCAGGCGGCTTGGTCTCTAGGTAGCGTCCCACATCATGCAGAAAGCAGCAGCGGTCACCAAAGAGACACTTAGCAGCTGACTCCTGTTGGGAAAGAGGCGGACCACGAGGGAGGTCAGGAGAAGCTGGGGCAGCAGGCAGCCTGTATTTGAAGCCCAGATCCACCCTTTCCTGGCTGCATGTCCTCAAACAAGTCAGCAACCTCACAGAGCCTCCGTTTCTTCATGTGGAACACGGGAACGATAACAATAAGGACTGAGTGGGGGGTTAGAGAGATGACAATTAACAAATGCCAGAAAATAAAACCTGTGTGAACCCTCCTGTGGCCACACTCACCTGGACCAGGGAGGGGCACAGCCTGTTCTTGTCATGGTGGGTGGGCTTCAGATGGGGCCGGGCCTTGTTCTGGCCCCGGGCCCTCTTCTGGGCCTGTGGCTGCTCCCTGACCCCCTCCGCCTCATTCTTCTGCTTGTCCTCTTTCTGCCCATCCTCCACTCGGATCCGCTTGGCCTCCGGTTCAGCACCATCAATGCCACCAGGGTTTCCTGCCTCTATTTCCCCGCTGGGAGTCTCCTGTCCTTTGGCTTCCAGAAATTGGTGGAACTGCTCCTTGGTGGTGAGGTATCTATTGCAGGATGAAGAGAAAAGGAGGGGTTGTAGCCCTTTCGCGGAGCTCAGACTTAAGAACGCGGGGGGAAGGAGACTGAAACACTTGACGCTTATATGCTTCTGCTCCTGCATACTGCCAGCCTCGCGGCGAGCGCCTCGGGTCACAGAAAGGATCTATTTGGTTCCTGGGTGCCCACTGACGGATACCTGTAATTTAGCTCAACTAAACTTCAGATCTCAGGCACGAAAATCCCTGGCCGCCTTAGGCTAGAAGAAACTATAAGTCCCAGCATGCCTTGCAATGGAGTCCACAACAGCCTCATTTCCCAGCACGCTCTTCAGCCCCAGCATGCCCTGCGGTGCTTCAGACAAGTCCCAGCCTGTCACTTCGGCTGGAGGTGCGCGTCCCGCCACACGCTAGGACTACAGTCCCCAGCATGCAACCGCGGCCCTCGTTCCAAACCCCGCCCACCCCAACATGAAGCTTCCCGCATGTGACAGCAACCAACGTGCGCGATCTCGGCTACCGCTGCTGGCCCTGCGGACGGAGGTGCGGCTCGAACTGAAGATCGTGAGAGCTTCCCGCCCGAGGCCGCTGCCCCATCCCCCGACGTGCACCGCTGGAGGCGCACTACGGGTACTGGGGAGGCTCCGTGAGCATCTCTCCCTGCCCCGGTGACTCACTGATGTTTAATGGGCGCCACTCCACAGTCCGGCGCGCTGGCGCCCGAGTCGCCGCCGCTACCACTCTCTGCTGGAGCCTCCGCCACTCCCTCCGCCATCGGCCCCCCTCACGCCCGTTTAGGAGAGTGACGGGAAGGCCTTCCGGGTCGTGCGCGTGTGTCTCCCCTCGTCGTGCTGGGAAATACGCAGGATCCGATCGCCCGGAGTGATGGCATCGTGCGTGCGTAGACGTAAAGGGGGCGGAGCCTGCGTGGGGGTGGGGCCTCGGCTCTTTCGACTTCTTAGCCCTTTGGGGGAACCAGCAGGAAATGTTCAGTGATCTCCTCAAGGCTCGAAGGCTGGCCAGCGACGAGCCGCAGTTGGCTTCAGTCGTGTTTTGCTTTCCTGTTTTGTTTTTTCAAATTTTAAAGTCTGCTATTTCTACACGGCGTTCATTCAGCAAGTAATTTGTTGATACACAGGCATTCTATCCTCGATGCCACAGACACCAGAGGAAACATGCGCACGCAGAAAATCACTGCCCTTAAGGGCGCCTGTAGCAATGGGGGAGACAGACAGTAAACTTAAAACATAAGTAAATGATGCCTATATTAGACGGACGGAGGACAGTGAAACAGGGAAAGGAAGCGGGAATACCACTTTTCGTGGTTGCAATTTTTAATAAGATGATAGGATGACATTTGCGTAGTTTTGGAAGGTGTGGGAGAGAGACATAGGGACATCAAAGGAAAAGTGTTCCAGGTAGAGGGAACAGCCTCTGCAAAGGCCCTGAGGCACGACCTGCCTGGTGTGATTGTAAGAACAGCAAGGCAGACCCCTGTGATTGGAACAGAGTTGGAGAGAGGGAGGAGGTGAGGCTAAAGAGCTGAGGGATTGGAGCAGGTCTTGTGGGCTGCAGGGAGGATTTGGTGTCAGAAACCCAGGTGTCACCACAACTTTCCCCAAGCGCACTGAAACTTAAAAGAGTTAGTAAATTCTGAGTAAAGTGGAAGGAATGTTCTGGGACACAATGAACTATTCAGTCACCCTGCTCTAGAAAATAACAGCACCTCTTGGGCTTATGTGTCTTTTGTCTTTCAGGACAGACTAGCAGAATAAAAACTCTGCTGTTGTCATTAGAGTGTCAAAGAGAATGATGGATCCCGGAACTTAACTACACCGAAACTAACTGAAGCAACAACCAAGGGAAAGTGTGCAGTGACAGATGTTGCCAAATGAACCACACATTCCCATCCCTTGTCCTCATGCTTTCTAAATCCTTTGCTTGCTTTTCCTATAAAAGAGATATCTTTGCCTCTTCCTAGGGAGAAGGTAACTTGAGAACATGAACTCTCCCTTCTCTCTCCCTTAACCAATCGATAAATGTCTGCTCTCCTAGTCCAAACAGTCCAAACAGTCTCACTTCTTTGGCTCCAGTGACACCAGGCAAGAGACCCTCTGTTGAGCAAATAAGGAACACTCACCGTTGTGGGGTTGGTTACACAAATAGGGAGGAGAGTTGGAAGAGCTGTTAGCCAGAGAGGCCAGAGTGCACCCACCACTTGCCATAGTCACCATGCCTCATTGTACCGCCACTAAAACTCTATGCTTGCAGGGTGCTTGAGGGCAGTACAGGGAGTTCAGGGCTCTGAATTCAACCTGCTAAAGCTCAAATCCCAGTCCTTGCACTTACCAGCTTAGGAATATCGTTACTTGACTTCTCTGTGCCTTGGTCTGTTCATCAGAAAAATGGGGCAGGTAAAAACATCTCTTTTAGAAGGTATGAACATTGGGCCTCCCCGGTGGCGCAGTGGTTAAGCACGGTGCTGTGGAGCTATCGGCAGCGGCGACGCGAGATCGACGCCGGGCCAGGGAGAATCCCACATGGCGCGGCAGACCTCTCCTGCCTCGCCCGCTGCTCCCCTCAGCAGTGTATTTCTGATCTGCCTGTTCTGCTCCCCACTCTGTCTCTGGTGAACCCTCTTGCCGCCCCACGCCTCTGGCCTGTACCCCAACTTGTATGTATAAATAAAAAATAAATCTTAAAAAAAAAAAAAGAAGGTATGAACATTAATATACAGAATTCCCACTTAATTAAGTTCTAGAGACTAGAAAGAGGGCCCAGGCAGACACAAATTAGTAAACTACAGCATCAAACATACCTTCCATCTCCTGAAGGAAGTGATACCTGTTTCTACCTTCAGCAGAACTGAGGGGGAGGGGCTCAGTTGTTACATAGGGTATTATATAGGTGATTATTAGCCTGGGACTTGCGAAGTGCACGTGTCTCACTGTGAATGCGCCGCCCAATCTGCCCACTCTTGTGGTGTTTTTGAATAAATCCACTTTGTTTTTGGAATAACTGATTGCTTGTGTTTGAGGTCATTCAATAACAGTCAATATATGTTAATGACTACTACTGTAATTTTTACATTATCATCATCATCATTGAATTAACTGAACACTGTGCAGGGTGGAAATCCTTAACTGCACTTACATTTCACTCTTAAACCTTAACAAAGCTTTCCTGGGGAGGGAAGTAAGGCAGGGACTGATGGGAAACTGAGGCCCAGGGAGGGAAAAGATTTGCCTGAAGCTGGGAACCAGCTTTTCCAAGAATAGGGAGAAAACAATTTATTGTCCATCTCTGGCCTTGGCTGCCCTCTATAGGACAATCTGGGAATAAAATGGTAGAATTGGGAGGAGACTAAGCCTAGGAAACCAACTGCAGTCCTTGTGACTCTTCTTACTCAGCCCTCCCCTTAGCCACCTCAGGGGACAGGAGTTCACCCCTGAGGTGCCCATCCCATTAAGAATTTGCCAGTAATCTCCCTCCCCCCCATCCTCCCAGGGTACCCCCAGACCACTCTGAGGAGACAGTGGACATCTGGAGAATCAAGTCCACAGAGGGCAACCTCAGGAATATGTCTCCTTTCTTGGGGCCTCAGCCTCCAAGGATAGCTCTCCCAGCACTCTCTGGCCCTGTGAACAATAGCCTA
This sequence comes from Scalopus aquaticus, assembly GCA_004024925.1. Taxonomy (NCBI): domain Eukaryota; kingdom Metazoa; phylum Chordata; class Mammalia; order Eulipotyphla; family Talpidae; genus Scalopus; species Scalopus aquaticus. Next base: position 68,315 of record PVIJ01004240.1, on the reverse strand, counting down.
CCCTCTCTGTGTAAGGCAATCCAAGAAGGCTTCCTGTAGGATGAGTCTGTGGCTTGGTCATTGATCACCATAGTATGAATATTAATTACATAATAATAATAATAGCTTATTATATTATGATGGCATAATATTGTTAATCAGTAGCTAAATATTTATTGAGCACTTGTATACCAAGCCTCCGTCTAAGCCCTTCTCATGCATTAACTCACAATCCTCTTTCTGACCTTGTGTGAAGGGAACAGGTATTTAGCCAACCCCACCAGACTCCCTGGAATGCAGAGGTTCCTAGTCTGGGGGACCAGCCCACTGTCTTCAACCAGAAACCAGGATATCAGCCTCTCCTCTTGCCTCCTCCCCTGCCCGACCACCACAGAGTGCCGGTCCCCTTGTCCTACCCACTTTCTCTCCAGAGTCTCTTTCCCCTCTCGCATCACCTTGCCTTCCAACCTCAATCCAACATTGTAGTCCAACAGCCCAGCCTCCACAGCTTTCTAAAAAATATATGACCATGGCCCTCCTCTGCTCTTTATCCTTCCATGGCTCCCTACTGCCCCTGCTTTGAGTCACATCTCTGGAGTTCCTATGTGACCCAGCCGCTACTGCTGTCCCCAGCTCCATCCCTCGTAACCTCCTCACTCCCTAAACTCAAGTACTAGTTAGCGCCTTGCCTCCCAGCCTCTGCATATGCTGCCCCATCTCCAGGAAGACTGCCCTCCTCCCGGTCACCTTGCTCCTTCCACTCACGCTTTAGTTCTCAGCTTCTTCTCTGGAAGACACGCTGGCTGCCCCCTACTTGGGAAGGGCCTGGTGTTCCCTTCAGGCCCTGTACTGCCTGAGCACCCCCACCATGGCCTGACCACCTGAGTCAGACAGGGTGGCAGGGTGGTGCCTCCTCCGCTCTGTGTCCTCAGCCCACAGCACAGGGCGCTCCGTGAGCACCTGCTGAGTGTAGGCCTGTCCGCAGCTGGGGAAGCGGAACAGAGGGAGGGTTGTCCCAGGGCTCTGAGGCTCTGGCGCTCTGGGGAGCTGGCGGGTGTCGCCCTGGAGATGCCCCCCAGGGCTCTTGACCTGACCAATCTGAGGAAAGAGGGAGGCAGGTGGCACTGCCCCCAATTGGTGGGGGCACAGAGGTACCCAAGCAGGGGCTGAGCAGGAGCTTCTGCTCTGCTTATTCACTGAATTTTCTCATTGTCTCCCTTTGAGCCTTCCTGTTGCTGTCTCAATATTTATGTGTCCTCCTCTCTGTGTCCTCTCTCTCTTATTCTCCGTGTTTCTCTCACCTTCTGTGTCTTGTCTCTCTCCCTCTCTCTAGGCCTTCCTCCCTCTCACCCCCCTATCCCGTCTCTCTCTCCCCTCCCCTGCACTTCTCTTTCCATGGGCTCTAGCTCTGTCCCCTCTTTCTCTCCCCTTCAGCCCCTCTGCGTCCCTCTTCTCTGTCTCCCTGCTCGCACTCTGTCTGTCTCTTCCTCTCTTCCTTCCTCTGTCTGTCTTTTTTCTCTCTCTCATCTCTCTCCTCTCCCCTCTCCCCCTCTGCCTCCCTCCTTCCAACCCCCCCAGACCGGATAGGGGTGGCAGCGACAGGGCAGGTGCTGTGTGGGCTTGGTGCCCGTCGCTGCTGGGGCCACCCCGGATTTGTGGCTGCGCCTCCTTTATCTGAGGCTACAGCTGCCCCTTATCTTCTGGCTTCAGGGCGCGAGACTGGGATTAGGGTGCCCGGGCCAAGGACATGAGGCGGCAAGGCGGGCGGGCGGTTGCCTCGAGAGTCGTTCTGGGGTGTGCTTGGGTCACCCAGAGCCTCGGAGCTGGGAATGCGGCTGTGTGTGTGTGATGTATGTGTGTGTGACAGTGTATGTACACTTGTGTGTTGTGCCTCTGTGAGTCTGTGGGTGTGATGACGTACACACACTGGCAGCTGTGACTACTGAGCGTGTGCCTTGGGGGTGTCTGTGTGTGTAACTGTGCGTCTGTGTGAGTGTGTGTCTATTGCGTGTCTCTCTGTGTGACTGTATATCTATTTGTGACTTTTGCATGTACCTGTGTGAGTGTGAGATGGCGTATTCACATTTGTGACTTGCTCAGGGGTGTCTCTTTGTGCGTACGTGCTTGTCTATGTGTGTATGAGTGTGTGTGTGACAGAATGTACACATGTGTGGTTTGTGTGAGTCTTGTGTCTGTGCCTCTGTGACCCTCATAAGAGCCCCAGGCCCTGCCCCGTCCCACAGGTGCCCGCACAGCCCCGGGTCCAGCCCCCCTGGCCCCCTGGGGCCGGCCTGATGGCTTTCCCGTCTTGCTGACCGAGCGCCCCCGAGCCAGGGCCTATAACCTGTGACCTGTGGCTGCAAACAGCTCTGTGGGGACGGCCACCAGCCCTGCTTTTCCCATCCTCACCTGGACCTGGCTGGCTTCTTCCTGACGCCCACAGGCCTCGTGGGCCCCATCTTGGCCCAGGCCAGCGGCTCCTCCTTGGGCCACGGGGCCCTTGCTCTGCCCCCAGCCCAGAGTCTTGTCTAGCTGTGTCCCCAGATGGGGCTGAGGCCTCTGTCTGCTCTCAACATCACATCCTCAGGGGGATGGTAACTTTGTTAATCAATAGCTTGGAGATATCCCAGTGACCTGGGTGGGCCCCTTCAGAGGAGACTGGCACTATCCACTTGAGAGACCTACACTAGGCACAGAACAATGTGGGAACCACTTTTCAGAAGAAGAAACTGAGGCCCAGAGAGCTCAGTCACCAGTGCATTGGGAGGTGGGGATGGCCAGTGTGTAGAGGTGGTTGACATTCCACCCTGGGGCGACTGAAGGACAGAAGACACTGAGCCCCCTGCACCTCCAAAGGGCTGATCCCTGGGGTCCTGAGGTATGGCACTGGACCCGCAGGGCCTGGAACAGCTCCTGGCACTAAAATGGAAACTTCTTCTCTAGCCAAATCTGTGTTTTAGCCAGCAGCCTCCCAGAGTCTCTGCCTGGACCTCTACCCGAGAAGGAAACACTCCCCTTGGGAGCAGGGACTGCCCACGGAGGGGACCAAGTCCAGAGGACAAAGCTTCAGAGGAGCACCCAGTTTTGGATTAATCCAGCTCTAGGTTTTAGGCTTTAGGCTCTTTCTTGCTGTGTGACCTTGGGTCAATGTCTTGACCTCTCTGATCCTCTAGTTTCACAACTGCCTGGCAGCCTTGGAGGGGGAAGCATTGTCTGGAGCTACCTTGGAGAGACATTGGAGGAGGTGGTGAAAGAGCAGAACAATTTCAGGGGCAAACCCTGGGTGGAGGGGTGGGCAGGTGGCAGGACATGGGTTGACCCTGGGCACACAGACTAGAATAAGTTCCAGGGGTCATGCGCCCATGGGTGCCCCTTGCTGGGCCTCAGTTTCCCCACACCCATGCTCTAGGAGACTGAGGCTGCTACCCGTGGACTGCACTTGAAGCGTGGGAGGTTCAAGGCTCCAGGAGACCTGCCCCCACCCACAGCAACCTCAGTCTGGGACAAGGAAGGTTTAAAAATAAAGCATTGTAAATACCGTGTTTCCTGCAAATAGAAGCAGCAGAGTCCCCTCGGCCTCCCGGGCAGTCGGGCCCAGACAGCGCCTTTGAGGGGGGTGGGTGCTGGAGAGCAGGCTTGCCCGAGTGTGCCCCAGTTCCTGGCTGTGGTGTGAGTCAGCCAGTGTGACAGGGTATCTGTCTGTCACCGCCTGTCCAGGGGCTGACAAAGTGTGTGGCCTGGTGACAGAGTGGCTGGGGTGCTGGGTTGTGTGAGGTGACACACTGAAGCATGAGGGTGTTGGGGGGGGGTGAATCTGAGCGTTGTGTGACTATATGGGGCTGGCCCTGATTGTCTGGGGTGCTGAGAGTCACAGGCCTCCTGCTGAGGGATTTGTGTCAGCGTGTGTGTCCCTGGGCGTGACAGGCTCGCCCCAGGTATGTATGTCTGCTCCAGAGGGTGACCGGAGTCTCAGTCTGCAGTGGAAAGTGGGAGGGGGTCCTGGAGTCTCCACCCTCTGCCTCCTGTCCAGCCCCCCCTGGCCCTACCCCAGGCACCCTAGCCCCTGCTCACCCCAGAGGAAGAACCAAGTCTTTCAAGTTGCTGTTGCCAGGGCAACCATTTTATGAGCGTCCACATGGTGGGCACATGTGTGTGTCCTGCACCCCATGTGTCTCCGTGCCCCACCCCCACGCCCCCAGCCGCTGGGAGGGGGCACAGGCGGTGTGGGGTGAACAGGAGGTTGTTGAGGGGCAGCTGGTGACAGCTTAATGGCGGCGGGCTGGGGGGGGGGTGGGCTCCTGGCTGAGCCACGTGTGCTCCGGAGGGGACGTGCCCAATGGGTCTGACGCGTCTGCAGCAGTGTGTGTGCGTGCGAGACAGCGCCGCCACGGCTCCCGAGCCCGTGTGTGGGGGGTAGCTGTCCATCTTGGGTGTCATGGGCACCCTTGGGTATCAGGGCATGCTGTGTGTTAGAAGGTCCCTGCACCGGGCAGGTGTGTGCAACGACCTAAGTAGTGTGTGCGAGTGTGCACAAGCAGCCAGGAAGCTGCTCCGAGGGCCAGCGGGCTGAGGATGAGGCAGCGTTAGCAGTGCCCCTACAGGAAGCGTGTGTGCGTGTGCTCGGGACAGTGTGAGTTTTGTGCTCAAATGTACCAGTTGGGAGGGAGGTGAGGACCTGGGTGGGTACCGCGTGTGTCCACGGGAGACATGGTGGGTGGTGACCTGTATGTGTCGGGGGGCTGCTGTACTCAGCCAGGTGTCTAGGTATGCGAGGACGGCTAGAGGGTGGGTGTGCGGCCAGGAGCAAGGGTTTGAGGGTCTGCGTGTGCATAGCCGCCGTGTCACACCCTCCCTCTTGTCAGGGTGTGTGTGTGTGTCACCAGGAGGAGCGCCTGGTCACTGGATAATGGTAAGCGGGCACTCTCACCCAGGGCCCAGCACAGCGGCTCACACTGAGTCCTCACTACCGTGCTGTGGGGATGTGCTAACAGTACCGTGTGACAGACGGAGAAACTGAGCCAAGGGGCCGCAGAGTCCCCCTCAAGGCCACACAGAGCACAGCCCCCGCCAGGATGGCGAGGCCCAGGAGCCGACAGTCACCACACCGCCACTCCGCTGACACAGGCTCGGCTCGCAGTCACACTCCTGCGTCCACGCACAAACTCACATTCCTGCGTACACGCCGGAGTGTGCGCGCCGCGCCCCCCCGCCCTGTCCCACCCATCAGCCCGTGCACAGCGGGTGAGGCTGCCTGAGTGTCCCCATCACCTCACGCACTGTGTGACGTTGTGCAGACCCCTTGCAGGGCGGGGAAAGAGATAGGGTTGCATGAGGCTGAGGATGCCAGCAAGGCCAGATGTCCACGCGAACTCCTAGGCTGCTGCGATCAGCCGAATGCAGGCAGCCTGGGGCAGACTGAGGTGGTCCCAAGAAATCAGGCGGCGGGAGCGAGAAACCAGACCTCCCGGGCCGCGTGTAGCAGGAGGTTGTCAGGACCGCTCCAGGACGAGACTGAGTGCAGGGACCGAGGGCGGGGCTGCCGGGCGGGTGTTTCTCCCTAACTGGCCCGGAGCGGGGCGGGGCCACTGCTGTTCCAACCCCGCCCACCCAGGCCCGAGTCTAGCACAGTCTGCGTGTCACCTTGGGCTCGCCAGGGGGCGCTTTGGGAACGCGGAGCCGTCGAGGAGGGGGCCGGGTCGGTTTCGGCTAGTCGGCGGGTCCAGGCAGCGCTGAGTCTTGCTGCCCCGAAGGGCACCGTCGGGAGCCAGGGGTGGGTAGGGAATCCCTGCAGGGATCTGCGGCCAGACTGGAGGAGACTGCCAGTTGATGGAGGCGCGGATATCGTCAGTCTTAGGGTATCATTTGCTGTCTTCGGGGAAAACTTTGGGTCTAGTTCTCTGGCATGGCTTTCTTAGGAGGAACCTCCTTTAGCTTTCTGGAAAGAGGACTCAGGGTGGGACTGTGGGGACTATCCTCGAGTGGGGTAGAGGGAATTGTGGGTCGCGTCGCGGCCGCCGCCGTCGGGGGAGTTCTGTTTTATTATTGTTAATTCCCTGGAGGAGAATGGTGGAGGGAGACTCGGGACCACGGATTTATGGAAGATGCGCAATCGGTGTCCCCGGAGTAGAGGTGGGAAATAGCTAATGGGGGGGGTTCTGCCCCGGGGGTTCCTTTGGGTTTTCTTGGTGAGGGTATTTCTTGAGCTGTTGCTTGGGGCTTTGCTTTCCGGAAGGGGCCCGTACAGGACTGAGGGTCTGACGCGAAGGCAAACCCTCACGGAGTGGGGGACGCTGAAGATCGCGGGCACTGGACGATGTCGCTCTTATCCCAAGGGGGTCCTTGGGGAGGGACGTCTTTGGGCCCCTTTGTGCCAAAGGAGCACTGCCGGCGTCTCCGGGGCCCGGGGAGATGGCCGTCTAGTGGGGTGCTCTGGCCCAGGCACCCCTGCCACCTGAGCTCCCGAAGCCCCCCTCGGGCTGGGCCAGGGGCGGGGCCAGGGGCGGGGGCTCGGGTTTCCCGGCTCGGAGCCGCCCCCGGCCCTGGCCCCGCCCCCGGCCCCGCCCCCGGCCCCGCGCCGGCCGAGCCGTCCGCGGCGGGAGCGGCTGAGGCTGCGAGAGAGCTCGCGGTGGAGCCGCTCCGAGCGCCCGGGCCTCTCTCGCCGTCGCCCCGGAGCCCCGGGCCGCGCACTGAGGCCGCCCGCGCCGTCTGTGCGCCCCCGCGCCCAGCGCCCTCCGAGCCACCGGTCGTCAGTGCACCCCCCGGCCCCCAGTCCCCGCCGGGCGGGCATGGCCGCAGTCCGCGGCTGAGCGAACCCGGGGGGGCCCCATGGGCAGGCCCGCGCCGCGCCCCCCCCGCGGCCGCCCCCTCCGGCCCGGGCCCCCCCGGGCGCCGCGGGCCCAGGCTGCCCGAATGGCGGTCGCGGCGGCAGGGGTAGGGGCTGGGGCTGGCGCAGGCGGCAGACACCGCCGCCACTGACGGGTAGTCGGGCGCCCTAGCAGGTAAGAAAGGGCAGGCGAGGGGCCGGCAAAAGACTGGCGCGGGTGGGGTGGACCGTCCCTATGGACGGAGGTTTGGGGGTGCGTCCAGGGGCTCGTGGTAGACCAGTAGCTTTCCTCTTTGAGCAGAGAACCGGTTTGTGTGTGAGGGTAGTGTCGGGGGGACGACAGGTCCTCGAGCAGCTGGGGGACGGGTGTGGAGAGGGCGCTCTTAGGCGCCTCTCCAAGCCAGGATCTGGTGGGGGGTCCCTGTCCGACGGGGCGGGCGTGCCTCTGCCTTCTTGGACCCCCATGTGTGCGTCTGAAGAGGAGTGGAAGCGGGGCAGCTGGAATCCCCTCCCCAGCCTCTAGGAGGGCAAGACCGAGACACCCTTTCCGCCTGTGGTCTACAAGGGGCTGCCGGGGTCACCGGATCCCGCAGACCCCAGGCGGGGGCTGCCGTCGCGGGCCCGGCTGCTTGTGGAAGTAAACATCTGTCAGTGGCGCGTTCCAGCCGCGTTCACTGCGCGCCGCCGCCGCCGCCGCCGCCCGGGGACACGGTGTCCTCCGGTAAGGGCCAGGCTCTCTTGGCTCCTGGAGCCGCCTTTTCAGCCACAAGAGGGCGCGAGACCCTTTGGGGGGGGGTCCCTTAAGGGCAAAGACCAGGTATGAGAAAGGAGGGCCCAAGCCCTCCTTTTTTTTTTTTTTTAAGGCATCTCTTATATTGAATTATAGAATTATGGTAAAATTCTCCCAGAAGGTGCGGTTTGTGGGTTAGGAGTCTTGAGGCTGTAGGCAGTAGGCAGATTTGGGGTGGGACTGGGGAGGAAAATGGGCTCTCCCAGGGATTGGTGTAACCGCTGCAGACCAGTGGCACTGGCCTGGCTAGGTGGGCCTGTGGTTGCCTGTAAGCCTGGGCCACCAGCCCAGATCTGGGGAGCAGGGCCAGGGCCCTGTAGGGGGGTGCAGGAGGCCGGACCCCTGACTTTCCTGGCTCCTGCCTGCCTGACATCTTTCTCTGTGTTCCATGGCACTCTTTGTCTGTCTTCAAGTGCCCCAGGCTGAGGAAGCCCCAATGGGGCGTGACTGGTCTAGGCGGATGTCAGTGGAGGGAAGACTTCCAGCTTTGCCAGCTTCTCCCCACCCCCAGCCCTTTGCCTTGGGGGCCTTGGGACATCCCTCTGCACTCTTCATTCAGGGTTCCTGAGCTTCAGGGCTCCAGATCACTCTGGGGCCTTACAACCCATCCCCAGTTAGCTGCAAAGTGCTACTTCCAGGGGCACAGGGAAGGAAACAAAGCATACCCCTCTGTAGCTGGGTGCAGTGCCTGAAATTCCCCTGTTCGCACTTGATCTTCAGGTTTCAGGACTCAGTTCTCAGGGAGCAAACATAGGGTATAGCTTGCATGAGTCTGGGGCAAGGGAAGGAACCAAATAGTTTGTAGCCAGGCAAAAGTACACAACAAAGATTGTTTCTACGAGTGTCTGTTGGACAGCAATGGGGTGGCTGACCCTGTGGTACCAGGGCTCCTGGGCCCTGTCCTTCAAGGGAGGTGGACTGAGATCTAGGGATCCAAGGCATGTGGAGACCAGGTTGGGGAGTGAGGATTCTATCCTGGGTAGGAGAGATAGGAAAGATATTTTGGAGGAGGGGTTTTGGGGCTGTGAAGGATGTGTAGGAGTTTTCCAGATGCAAAAAGAAAGGGCATTTCAGATAGTGGGAAATGTATAGACAAAAATCTGGAATAAGGAAATAGCATGACTGGTTTGGGCAAATCCTGGGGGTGGTGTAAGAGTAAAAGACTGAAAGGTTGGCAGAGGGAGAAGGGACTGGGGCATTCAAAGGCCATTTCCTAGAGGTAGGGGCTGGAAACAGAGGAGAGAAGAATGGAGCCTTAATGCACCTGGAGTTCCTGGGCCAGGCCATCTTTACTAAGGGGCTGTGGTGTCCCAAGGCAGAGTAGAGGGACTCCAGCCTCAAGGCAACAAGTAGAGACAGAGGGGCCAGATATGGTCTTCCCCCTGCCTCAGGCAGGCCGATGTGAGGTGAGGTTCTAGTCATTTTGCAGCCAAGAAAACTGAGGTCCTAGGAATCAAAGGAATCTTTCCTTCATGCTCCATGTAGTTCCCAAACACTGAGCAACGGTGTGCCAAGCTCTGAGCAAGGATGAAGTGGAGAAAAGACAGACCAGGTGCCTGCACACCTGAAGTCAGGGGTGGGGCGAAGGGTGGTGAACGGGAGGCTCCCACACTGGCCCGGCAGCCTCGGGGGCTTCATAGCCGCAGAAGAAGCCAGAGTGGAGCCTGGGACCACTTTGGTGACGGTTTTCAGGAGCAGAGAGATCTTCCCTCCAAATCAAGTGAAATCGGGGTTCAGCCTCATCCTGGAAGAAATTAGGTGAGAGGTTTTGCTTGCAGCAAGTGGGTCTCACTTCTCAGTTGGGGAAACTGAGACCCAGAGTGAGGGCAGCAGTGTATTGAGGACCCACAGCAGAATTGGAGATGGGAGTTGGAAGAGATGACTCGGGTGCTTTGTTCCCAGGAAACAGTGTTAGTGTTTAAGCTGTAAGTGTAAGTGTTTAAGCTGCATCTGGAATCTACGCCTCAGTTTCTCTTTCTGTCGCATGGCCAGCTTGGTGTGGTGTCCTCCAGGCCACTGCTGGAGGATCCATGTCCCCCACACCACCCAGCCTGTGCCAGCTGCTCAGCCGTGCCAGGCCTCATTAAGCTGACCCTGTTACCCTCTCCAGAGCCCCCTCCTGCTGCCCTGGACGCTGTGAGATGGGCCCCAGGCTACCTGGCTAGTGGGACCAGCCTGGTGTGGAAGTGTTGCAGGCGAGCTGCAGGGGGCCAGGCCAAACACACGCACACGCACGTGCGCACACACTCACCCTCTGCAGCCCACCCTTCCTGAGAACACGCTGGAGCTGTGGCTGTAGGAACAGGGCTCCAGGGGAATGGAGGGCTGACCCTGCAGCTCCCAGGACCCCCGCAGAGCCCCTGGTGCATTTGCTCGGCCGTCCTGGTCGCCTTATGAACATAGCCCTTCCGCCCAGCCTTTGCCCCAGCAGCCCCCTCTGCCTCACCTGACCTTGGGTCAAACGCCGCCTCCCCTTAGAAGCCCTCCTGGACCATTCAACCTAAGAGCAGCCCCCAGTCCCTATTGCTTCATCTTGTTTGATTTTTGTTGTTGTTGTTGCCCTGTCAACATGTAAATTACTTTTTAATTGCTTATTTATCATCCATCTCTCTGATTGCACGAGGAGTATGCCAAGGGTGAGGCCCAGGTTGTCCCTGTTGTCCCTGACTTCCCTGCCTGGTACAGCACACAGTAGGTGTTCAGTAGGTGTTTGCTGAGTTAATGTGGCGCGGGGGGCGGGGGACAGCGGTGGCAAGCTCAGCCTGGACTTCCTGCCATCTGGCCTTTTATTTACTTGCTACTTCTGCTCTGCTGTGTGTCTTGGAGAAAACCTTTTCCGTCTCTGGTTTTGGCCCCTCTTTTTGCCCAAACAGCAGAGCCTATCACGCTCTCCCCTTTGCATCGCCACTTCCCCTCCTCTTCAACATTACTCTTGTTACTGAGAGCCCGGGGCTTATAGAGGCATTGAGGAAACAAGTTTGGAGTCAGACCCAGGTTCAAACCCCAGTCAGCCCCGTCTCTGTCTCTGGATTTGTGTGACCTTGAGCAAGTCACGCTACCTCTCCAAATCTCAGTTTCCTCACGTGGAAAATAGGTTAATAATAACATCTTTTCCAGGAACTGCATGGAGAATTAAACATGTGGAAAACACTTAGCATGGTGCCTGGCACTGAATAAATGGAATAGTTGACATTGTGGGTGTTAATATTATTGTTGTTTTAAGGAGGCCATATGGGACAATGCTTAAGAATATAAAGGATGGGTGTTGGAGCTGAGGCTTTGAGGGATGAGTAGAAGTTTACCTGATGCCTATGTTCAATTCCAGCTTAGCCACTTCTGTTCTGTTTGACTCAGAACAAGTCACTTCACTTCATCAGACCTCAGTTTTCCCATCTACAAAATGGGGATAAAATAGTTCACACTTTGCTATGAGATGGTACACATAATGGCTTAAAACAGTGCTTAAAGTAGTGCTTGCGACTGCTAGTGTTGACAATTATTATTACTACTGTTATAATCACAAATGACTATTACTATTTTTGCTACTCCTATTATTGTCACAAAGCAGCCAGCTCCTCCTCAGAAGTCACTCTCCCTGTGTATCCACCTCTCAGCTTCCCGCTGGCACAGACAGACCTGGCATCCCTCCACACAAACTAAGGAGCTTTGACTTGCTTCTCAGAGCACCAGGGAGCCAGTGATGGTTCTAGTGCTTGCTCAGCAGCTTCTTGAGTTGGGGGAAGAAGAGGAGAAGCTGGGCCCCCACCCCTCACCGGGCCTGGAAAGGTCAGCTGGGGGTATCTGTGACTGCAGTCTGCTGTGAGGCCACCCCATGGGCTGGCCCCAAGCCCCTGCAGACGCCGCATCGGAACCAGCTGTGCTAGCCAGATGTTCCTGGTTTACCCCCAGATGTGCGTCGCCGGCTCTTGCGACTGCCCTGGCCTCCCTGTCCCTGCCGTGGAGTGGGGCTGGGGCCTGGGGCCCTCCAAGGGAGGGGGCACATTTTTGTGGGCTGTGGAATTTGTTTCTTGTTTGGCAGAACCATTGAGTCTTGCCTTGAGAGAGATCCAAGTCCCACCCCCCGTGGGGCCTCAGTTTCCCCATCAGTGGAACCCCACGGAACCCCCAGGGGACATCTGGAAGAAAGGAGACAAGCAGGCTGCCCTTGGAATAGGCCTCTCTGCCAGCTCTGGAGCTGGCAGCACTGCTGGGGAATAACCGGGGCCTACCAGCAGCCCAGCTGCTGCTGGGGGCTGGGCCTGTCCACGTCGTTGACTCTGATGAGGGTGGGAGGGTGACCTGGGAAGCCCATTCTACAGACAGGGAAACTGAGAGGGGCAGGAAGAAGGGAAAGCAAGGAAAAGGCAGAACTGGGACCTGAACCCAGCTGTTCAAAGCCCGCATGTGGCGTGACCACAGACAGAGGCACGGCCTTCCCCTGACCGTCCCCACATCTGCCCTCAGGATGTGTCAGCCTGGCCTGCTCTGTGGGCAGTGATGACAGCCCCATGAACCACCCCATCGAGCTCTTCCAGGTCCTGCCTGGTGTTCCCACAGTGCGGGGTGGCTCCCTGCAGGCCCCTTCTGAAAGTGGGGAAGCCAAGTTACAGGAGGACCAGTACTGAAGTGGAGAGGAAGGAAAGGGGTGTGCATGGAGGGAGGCACCACATTGCTGAAAGCCTGGAGACTGGCAGCTGCAGATATCTGGTGCCTCTATAAACAGAATTATCAAAGTCCGCCCTTGCCTGGAATGGACCCAGCAAGCCTGCTGTCCCTCCAGAATCCCCCACTCCAATGGAGTCAGATCTGGACCCAGACACAATGCCAGAAGGACTGGGCAAGAAAGGGACTTGCAGCTAGGGGGTCAAGATGGGAAGCAGGGAAGGCTTCTTGGAGGAGGGGCTGTAGAAGTTAGGGCTTTGAAGGATTAGTAGGAGTTTGCCTGATAGGCAAAGCCTCCGATTCCAGGTCTCTCCAGACTAGAAGAGGTGACTGGATAGAAAGAGGGTCTCCTCTCCTTTTTCCTCTCCCTGGGAATGACCATGAAACGGTGCCTCTCTGAGGCCAGGAGCGCTGCAGGGAGAGTCCATTCACTCCAGGAATAGGTATGCCAGGTGGGTGTCCCCTAGGCAGCTCCCCCTAGGCAGCTCTGTGGAAAGGTGGAGCCTCAGGGTGTTGCCTGGGCACCAGGATAATGGGCAGCATTTCCTGGCACCATCAAGGAAGCTGCCAGAAACACCCACACACCCATCTGCTCCTTGGATCCATGGACGGGCCTGCCTGGTTATATGAATTTGAGCTACTCATCACCCCTCTCTGAACCTCAGTTTCCCTTTCCTCACCACCCCAGCCCTGGGAATTACTGGTTCCAGCTAGAAGTTGCCATCTATCTAGATCCTTCTTCTTGTAGCTCAGACTGGCACGGCCCCCAAAGCAAAAAGGGTGTTCCCTCCCCCTGGCAGTGAGAATTCTCCAGGGTCTGGGCATTTTCCCAGGACGGGGAAAACAGTGGCCAGGCCCTGTCTGGGCGGTGTGGGTGGCATCTGAGGTGGCATCCCAGGCCAGGTAGCAGGGATCCATGCATGGCCCTCCCCTGGCTTGTCCTGCCTCTTCCTCCGTGCCCGCCTGTGTCCTAGCCCGCCTGTCTGTGCCACCCAGTCTCCCCCAGGATCTTTGCAGATGGGGCCCGGTAGCACTAGCATCAGGCGGGTGTGTGCCCCTGTGTGTGAGCGTGTCGCCGACGCTGGTCGCAGGAGGGCGCACGCAGCAGGCCCGTGGTCCCAGGGCAGAGCACAGATGATAATGGCCGCGCCCGAGCCTGCAGGTCTGTGTCCCCGCAACCCAGGGCAGGTGTTCGAGGGAGGGCTCAGGGGCTGTGTGTGCGTGTGTGTGTGTGTGTGTGCATGTGCGAGCCTCTGCCCGTCCCTCATCCGAGTGCACACATTGTGTGTCTGTGAGAGTATGATCATGCTTGAGTGTCTGCAGCTCCCAAGTGTGTAAATGTGAGCACAGGAATGTGTACAGGGTTGTGGGAGTATGACCTCCCAAGTGCAAGTGAGAGGGAGACCTGCCTAGTGTATGTGACTGGGAAGACATTGCAATGAGAGCATGCAAGTGTGAGAACACACCAGTGTGTGATTGTGGTTGTGTGTGTAACACTTCTGTGTATAAATGCCCACCTGTGAAAACACGCGTGGCAGTGTGTGAATGTTTGAGTGTGAGTAAAGTGCCCAAATGTGATAATGTGAGTGTGGCACTGTTCAAGTGTATGTGTTAAAATGCCTGAGTGTGGAACAGGAGTGTGCAAGAGTGTGGTGTGATTATGTTTGAGTGTGAGTGTGGTTGAGTATGACACCAGTGTGAAAACTCCCAAATATGTGGGTGTGGGTGTGAAACACCTGCGTGTGAAAATGCAGCAGATTTGAGTGTGTGAGCATGCCACTCTGGGTGTGCAAGTATTTGGGAGTGAGCGTGGAACAGCATGTGCAAGCAGGAAGGAGTGTGAGCACGTGAGAATGTGTCCCGGGAGAGTGGGGTGGGATCCAAGTGTGGCATGCGAGTGTTTGGTGTGACTGAGAGTGAGTGCACCCCAGTGTGTGAGAAACATGGGACCCTGGGTGTGAGTGGGGGTGGCCTCCAAGGGTGCCGCGTGAGTAACCCACCTCCTCAGGTCCAAGGGCCCCAATGATAAGGCACCAGGCGCACACACCTGGCCCCCCTCCCCGTGCCCTCTGCCACACCCTCATCACCCCCTCCCGGTCAGGTCTGTGCCAGAGACAAACCAGTTGGGTGACCCCCGTACTGAAAGGCCCATTGTTAAGGGGTGCTTATCAGCCGCACCTGCTGGGCCCCTCCACCGTCGGCCCCCTGCTTCCCTGTCCCACATCAGAGCTGTGGGGGGTCTGTGGTTCCAAGGCCACCGGAGCTCCTGTGGCCAGGCCATCTTGGGGCTGCTGTCTCACACGCCCCGTCAGCCCCCGCCCCCCCCCCAACCCTTAGCAGAAACAGAGGACCAGAGTTGGCACCGTGCAGAGACTTTATCCCAGCCAAACCGCGAAACTGAGGCATGCTCCTGCGAGACTTGGTGTGGAGGCAAGCAGGGTGCTGAGGAACCAGAGAGGGCCTGACCCCCCGAGGTCTTGGGCCTGGGTGGGTTTCCCTGCCCACTTCCCCTTCCCAGGGATCAGGGGGTCAGAGTCACATCTCAGCTCTGTGGCTTTCGTCAAGTGACTTTACCACTCTGGGTCTCAGTTTCCCTCTCTGTAAAATGAGGTGAGGACTCTCCTGTGAGGTTGAAATGACAATAAGTTTATAGAAGAGATCTGGCATGAAGTAGGTGCTCATAAGAGTAAACGGGGTGGGTTTGGGAACCTGACAAATATTAGGGCTGACCTCTGCTTGCTGGACAACCTTGAGAATGAAACGTTCTCCCTGCAGCTCACAAGCCTCTCCTGCATGACTGCCCCACCCCTCCCTGCTCTCACCTGCACCCTCTCTCCCCCTCTTTCTTTTTCCCTATGCTCCAGCTACATGGACTTCCTCACGGTTCCTCCAGCAAGCCAGACCAATTCCTGCCCCAGGACCTTTGCACATTCTGTGTCCTCTGCCTGGGACACCTGCATCCAGGTTTTCTTATGGTTGACCTCTCATTCTGGGGTCTTAGCTCATGTGTAACCTCTTCAGGGAGGGCCCCCTGATCACCCTACCAAATCTAGTCCTGCTGAATATCCTGCCACCCTGTTTGACTTCATAACACTTGCCTGAAATCATAGGGAAAAAAAGTTTCTTTGCATACTGTCTGTCTCCCCTACCAGACAACCATGTCTATCTTGGTCCCCCAGATGTCCTCAGGGCCCAACAAATCGTGTAGGTGTTCAATAAATGTCAGCTCAATTAATGGATGGTTGGATGGATGGATTTATTGGGAGGATGAAAGAGATGACAGATTCATTCTCTGGGCTTAGTATACAGTCAGTGCCTAATAAATGAAGGAGGGTTTCCTGAGAGAGACTGGTGCCATATTTGAACCACAGAGGATCCCCCAGTCTGGGATCTGAGCCACCAAATGGCCGGCATCTTCACATTCATTTGTTAGTCCGTTCATTCCTTGGGCAAGTGACTTCTTATCTATTAAGTGTGGGGGAGCCAATTGGAAAGAGCCTCTCCTCTAGAGCTTCCACATGCCCAGCTTGGACCAAGGTTTGTTTACATGGCCCCACGTGGGGAGAGCTGTTCCAGCAGTAGGGGCAACTCCAGTAATGCTCCAGCATTTGCTCCCAAGCCCAGCCCAGCCCAGCCCAAGCGGTGTGTGTCTCCCCAAAGAACCTAAGTTCAAATCCCAGGTCCTTTTCTAGCTGTGTCCTAGGACAAGGCCCTAGCTGGTTGGTGCCTCCGTTTCCCCAGTTATTCCCCTCTCTCATGGGCCCAGCACCAGGTCTGGTATGCAGCAGGTGCTTAGTAAATGTCCCCTGTTACATACTGGCTGATGGGTGTGGGTCCTGTGACCGCACATCCATGAGGGCTGGGGAGTAAAGACAGTTCTAGCCACGCTGCATTTAACTACTCAGTGCCAGGCCCTTGTAAAACGCAGGCAAATAAAACGCAAATCGCACGCAAATAACCGCAGGGTGAGTGCCCAGGCGCGGCTGCACCACCCCAGGCGCGCGCGTGGGGGCGCCCGGCGCCCCGCGGTCACAGTGGCGTCCAGGCACTGACCGGCGTCCAGCCTGGCTTTCAGTGCTCCGTGTAAATGTTTACACCTGGCCGGAGGCCAGGCCCAGCGCAGGCCGTCACCCAGCGGCCGGGTGGGGGAATGTAAACGCGGCCGGGGGACCGCCCTGCCGCAGGGAGTGGCTTGGCCGGGTGGAAGGGCGCTGGTGCCCGTGGGTTACTAAACACTGACTGTGTGCCCAGAGCGCCACGCTCCCAGGCAGTCACAGCACGAATGACCGCGTCCTAATGGGGGAGGCCCGTGGCATTGCGGGTGTCCAGAGGGCGCCCCTTTAGGAGAGCAGGAGAAGGGGCGCCCTGGGGGAGGAGGCGCCTGGGTTGAGACTGAAAGAGGAATTGAGAGGGGAGGGAGAGAAGAGTATGGGTGGAAGGACCGACTTGTTCAAAGACCTGGGGTGGGTCAATGCAACTGGGTCCTTCGCTGCCCACTGCTGGGCATCAGAGTGACTGTCTGTAGGGGACACCGGGGCCTAGAGGGGTGCAGGAGCCGCTCCCAAGGACAGCAGTGTGCAGGGAAAAAAGTCACACCCAGGGCTGCTGCCTCCTAGATTGTATGGAGAGTGGGTTCTCAGGCCACCCTTATCCCACAGTGCCCCCTGCTGGGAGTGCCCTGCCTTTCTCCTTCCCCCAAACCCACTGGGCTTTGGCCATCCCAGACCCTTAGCTGATTGGCCAGCTTGGCTCAGCCGCAGGACGTTTGCACTAGCTGTTCCTCCTGCCGGAGATGCCATTCTCATCTCCTTCCCAACCCCATTTGTGCAAGTCTCCACTTTCAACCCTCTGGAAAGCACTCTGGAACCCCTAGAAGGGGCGGGTCCGCTTCCCCTGGCACAGTGCCCACCCCCTCCTCATTAGCTTTTTTTCACGACTTTGTTCAATGATTGATCACTAAGCAGGAGTGGTTCAAATCAGGGGCTTCACTGTGTCCCCAGTGCCTGGCCCAGTGCCCCTGCCCGTTTGTTGCCTGACAGACCGAGAGGCCTCTGGCTGACCATCCCGCGCCTGAGGGCCGAGGATGCAGCGTTGGAAGGCGGCGGCCCTGGCCTCGGTGCTCTGCAGCTCCGTGCTCTCCGTCTGGATGTGTCGGGATGGCCTGCTGCTCAGCCACCGCCTCGGACCCGCGCTGGCCCCCCTGCGCCGGCCGCCTCGCACCTTGGACGCCCGGATAGCCCGCCTCGCCCAGTGTAAGCCCTGCAGCCCGTCTCGGGTCAGTCACCCCCATCCCAGGGCAGCCGTCACGGTGGCACTTGGGACAGTGGATCGTGGTCAGAGGCTTTTTTTAGATGGGGGAGGGGGAGGGTGCAAATCCCCCCAACGGCCTGGCATGGGTGGCGGGATGGCTGCTGGGAACTGGGGTCTTTCGGCTCAGCTGTCACAAGGAATTAGGCTCTTGCTCTAAGGGACCAGGGGGCCAGATGGAGATTAGACCTGGGCATTCGGCCCGGGGTGGCCCCCGCAGCGCAGTAGTGGGGGGTGAGGAGAGAGGGAGACTCGTCTGAGGCTACAGTCGTCTTCCTGGGTGGACAGGGGTCAAGGCAAGGGCGAGACGAGAGAGATCTAGGAGGGAGGAGAGACACGGGAAAGGACAAGAGGTAGAGAGGCGCAGAGAGGGAGAGAGACGGGTGGGCGAGAGACGTGGGCAAGGCGGGGAGGTGAAGTGAAAACGCCCATCCCGGGGCGTAGCAGGCTCATCCAATCGCCCCTGGTGCGTGCATTCCCCATATTTTGCGTGCAGGCCGTGCCTTGTGAGTGTGCGTGCACGTGTGTCCGCGCGGGTGGCTGGTGTGTGCGCAGCGCACCCTCAGGTGCTGGCCGTTCACAACGGAGAGCACCGCGCCACCCTGCTGGCCCACACAGCCCTTCTTTCTTGCTTTCACACTGGACAAGGGTGGCTGCAGACTCCACTTCCGCCTGCTACTCCCTGTTCCTCCCCTGCAGGCCACAAAGTCCTTCTTCCTAGGACACTGGGCCCGAGACTTGGGTGGGGCCCCCAAAAGCTAACACTCCAGAACCTGGAGACAAAGCACAAATGGCAGAATTTCAGGCACTGGGGAGTGTCTCAACCCATGGGTGGCTGCCTGCCTGCCCCTCATCCTGTCCCTGGCCCAACCCCACGGGAGGGAGTGGCCACTTACATCCCAAAGTCCCATGTTCTAAGTCCTGGGAGCAGTGCGCTGATGGTGGGGTTCAGGCTCAGGGGGAAGGAGGAAGGGAGGCACACAGCGTGTTCCAGATCCGCGCCTGGAGCCAGGTCTGCTGGAGGGGAGTCAGGGGTAGATACACTAAAATGACTCACTGTTTCACCGACAGTCAAATTTAACTGGGTGTCTGTATTTTACTGGGCACGCCGCCCCCCAATAACTCTACATACACACCTTTTCGGGGCATGTACATTAAATGGTGGAATTTCAGGCACTAGAAGTAAGCTGGGCTCCAACCTAATCCCAGAGCACAGTGCTGGCCAGCCCTGGGCTTGGAAAGCACCGGACCAAGCTGCTCCGTCTCCCCCTTCTTCCCTCTCTCCCAGCCCCACCCAAAACCCAGGCTCTGCAGGCCTCCTTGGGCAGTCAGAGAAACTGAGGCACATGACCTACCTGGAGCTGTACAGAACTGACAGTAGGGGAGCTAGCCTCAGAATGTGGATGTGTCTGCTTGCGGTGGGAAAAGCCCCCCCAGGGTGACAGACAGCCCCTCCCCCTGGGGCCTCCCAGTGAGTTACATCTTCGATGGCCAGGTGCGCCAGCCTTAGGGGCAGGCGGGGCCGAACTCAGGATTTCCTCTCCCAACCACAAAGTGCCTCCCACCCGCTTAGGGGCTGGGCGTGCTCTGCCTGCAGTCCCACCGTCAGCGCTGCCTGCCGCCCCAACATCTGAGGCTGCGGAGGGTTGAGGCAGGGCCACCTGCTTGGGAAATAAATTGAGGCTTCATAGGAATCCGTGAGTTGGGGTGTCTTCTGGCAACTGCAGGACAGGAGGGTCTGGCTTGGGGAAAACTTGGGTGCACACAGAGGCGGGAAGATGCTGTTTGGGCTTGTCTCTCTCTACCACCTGCTAATTGTGTGGCCGTGGGCAAGTCTCTGCCTTTTTAAGTGCCCAGCTTCCTCACTAGTGATACGGGGGTGGCCCTGACAATAGCTGCTGCTACCCCATGAGGTGGCATCTCCCACTGGCCTCAGCGCCTGCTTCTCCTTTGTATTCTGTGAAGTCCAAGTGCCCCTCCACTACAACGGCACCCACTGTCTGGTTGGACCAGACCTTCCAGACTGCCCGTGTGCAGAAGATGCTGGTGAGGCCCTGCGACTCTTAAATAACTGCACCAACTTGGCTTTTGGCATGGGGAAACAGACCCGCCAGGGGTCTCGGAGAAGATGTGGGGACTCGGTGGGGACCCCAAAAGTGATCTGGAGATCCAGGACAGCGCAGTTCAATGGTAAGGGGGTGGGGATATGGAAAGCAGCCTACTCAGAGAGGCTGTGCCAGTGCCCTAGGGCAACCCAGCATTGGGGTGAATGCAGCTAGGGGTTCAGTGAGAAGAGAGATTTTGGATCACCACACCCACTGCAGAGCCCTCCCTATCTTTTCCCATAAAGGGGTGGGTTCAGCTCAGTGAAAGGGGGAACACTGCGCAGAGCAGCCCTGCATGGCGATGGGGACCACAGCAAATCTTTTAGGTGCCCAGAGGGAGTGACACTCAGCTCAGCTTAAGGTCAGGTTGGCTGAAAAGTGGTCCAGGGTACCCAGAAAGGTGAAGCCAGGTTCTGAGCATCCCAACACAGGGGTAGGATACCAAAAAGGGTGTTGGTAATCCTGGGGGCCCCAGCGTGGGGTCTGGATACGCAGCCCCCACGCACACTGTCCAGAGAGTACACGAAAGCGAAATGAGAAGCAGCCTGGGGAGGGTGTGCTAGCGCCCCGGCAAGGCACCAAGGCAGCGGGCACCCTCTCCCTCACCCACTCTCACCCCTTTCTCTTCCCTCGCAGACCGTGCACTGCTGCAGGGAGCCCCGGACGCAGTGGAGCTTCGAGAGCTGACACCCTGGGCCGGCAGATCCCGGGGTCCGCGCCGTCGGGCGGGGTCCCGGAGGCGGCGCGCGCGTGCGCGGTCGGGGACGCGGCCCTGCGGGCTGCGCGAGCTCGAAGTGCGCGTGAGCGAGCTGGGCCTGGGCTATGCGTCGGACGAGACGGTGCTGTTCCGTTACTGCGCGGGGACGTGCGAGGCGGCCGCGCGCCTCTACGACCTGGGGCTACGGCGCCTGCGCCAGCAGCGGCGCGTGCGGCGGGAGGGGGTGCGCGCACAGCCCTGCTGCCGCCCGACGGCCTACGAAGACGAGGTGTCCTTCTTGGACGTGAACAGCCGCTACCACACAGTGCACGAGCTGTCGGCGCGCGAGTGCGCCTGCGTGTGACTCTACCTCACCGGGCCAGGCTAGACGGCGGCCACGCCCCCTGCCGCTCTCCCTGGGCACCAATCGTCCAGCCTGGCAATACCCACGACGGACTGCCCATGCGCAGAAGACGCCGTCGGGGGCTTGAAACTCTCACGATAACTGTATGGAGATAAAGTGTGGAAAATCGAGCTCGGGTCGTGATTCTGTGCACGGAGGGGGCCCTCCTCGTCTAGGGGCTTCAGGGTGGGTGGGGAGGTGGCACCATCGCCACTGGGAAACGGGGGACGAGTGCTGGTACCACCTGCACGATGGTGGAAGGATCCCGTTTACTTTGGGCGGAAAAGGGAAGTGATGCAAAGAGCGTCCTGTTCATAGAGTACAAAAGGGAAAGTGGGGTGACTGGGGGCAATGTTGTTAAGGACCGTCCTTCCCACCTCCCCCCCGGTTCCTATGCCCCTCCATGCCATGTCTCATCTGCACCTGTACACCAGGTGTATTAGTGGGGAGGTGGAACTCCAGTGCAGATGAAGAGACCCAGGTCCAGGTGGACCCCGTCTCCTGCTTCTGGGAGAAAGGAAAATTGGGGTTGGTAAGAGTAGAGTCACTCAGCAGATGAGTAAGCGGAGGTCCGACTGGTCTCCTCAAGCTGGTCAGCCTCATAATAGGGGGAACTTGGAGCTCCGATCACCTTTCACCAGCTAAAAATACAGACATTTTGCCCGGTTGCCTGTGGGAATAAGTCTGGGGCGGGCGCCAGCCTCCTCCAGCCAGAAACCTGGGTCTGCCTGACCACAACCGAATCCCCAGAGACCGAGGGGCCCATAAAATCCCTGGCCAGAGCTAGAGGGGGAATTTACAGCGAAGCCCCACGGAGGATGGAAAAAGCTCAGCGCCGTGTTTATATTTGTCCGTGGTGTCACCTTGATGCTTGGCAGGCCCTGGACAGCTCATGTGTTGGGTTCCCGGGGCCCGGCCGGGGGGCATCCGTGGTGGAGCCCCACTGTCTGAGGAGGGATGCAAAGAGAGGCCTAAAGAGGGGTGTTGTGAGTCCGGGCTGGTACCCATGACCAGAGGGCATGGACCCCTCCCTTACTGCCCCTCAGACTGGGAAGGGGGGTTTCTGGGGGCGCAACTACCCCTCCCCCTAGACAGCTTTCCTGAGAGTATAGTCCCTCCTCTTTCTTCCTCCTGCTGCATGAGGGAGGCGCATGCACGCTCCACCCCTGCACCCCAAACTGGAGGCTCCTAAGCACCTTCCCTCCTTTACTGTTCCCCTAGACTGGCCACTTCCTCAGAGATCTGATCTAATTATCAGCACCCTTCCAGGCACGATCCCCGTCCCCAGGCTGAGAGGCTGGTGTCCAGAAGCTGCCCCGAGGGAGACCGTCCCCTGCCTCCTCTTGCCCAGGACCCCGGCTGCAGCTGGAGACATCCAGGCAGCTAACAGGCAGGACTTCCAGGGAGCCCTGAGAGCAGGGCTTGGCGGCCAGACCCCAGTGTGTGGGTGGTCTGCTTGGAAGGCAGTGTCAGGACCGTGGCTGGCTGGCTGGCTGGCTGGGGTTCTACCCACCCCCGCGATCTTCTGACTGATTCCTCCACCATTTGGGCTGACTCAGCCTGGTCATGGTGGAGAGGACAGAGTCCCCGAATGCTGCGAAAGCCAAGACTCAGTTTCCCCACCCTAGATGGTCCTAAGAGAGGGAAGTTGCTCAGCCTAAGACACATGGTGGGGAAACTGGCATTGCAGCCCCAAGCCTGTGGCCCCTGAAGCTTGGCTGCCTTGAAGTGTGTGCGTGCGTGCGTGCGTGCGTGCTTGCGTGTGCGCGCGCATGCGCATGAGAACGAACCCTTCCTGGGGCCTCTCGGGACCTCCGCCTTCCCGGCTCCCACCCAGATCCAACATCCCAACCACCGGGCGCTGGCCCAGCCCACCAGAGAATTGGAACATAAACAGAGCTGCCCCCGCAGACCCCTGGGCTGAGCACCCCCCCCCACTCACAGGGCAGACACTGCCACCCACGCAGGGCTTAGTAGACAGGATCACACGCAGACCCCCATGCTCACACAGTCATGCACACTCAGAACCGCACACTCGGAGAGGGGCGCCCTCAAAGCCACTGCTCAGCTGCAAAAATACAGGGGGTCACACACTCACAGCCACGCACACCCAGGGTACTGCTCACACTCCATGGGGTCACACACACTGGCACAGTGAGGCACACACAGCATCACACGCCCCCCACCACTCCCTCCTTCCAGGGGTGGCCCTGCCCTCCTCTATGCCAGTGCCGGATGTGGAAGTTCCCCTTGTTCCAGCCCTGCCCAGTGTTGCCTCCCTGTCAGCCTGACTCCCCACGCCCTCTGAGCCTTGGTCTTCCCATCCGGCCTGACTGCCTTGACCTTGAGGGATTGTCCACCTGTAGACACTGTGGCCAGACCATTCTCAGCTGTGGGGGATGTTGTCTTGGGTGCTGTGGGCACAAGGCTCCCACCCACTTAGGCCATCAGCACTCTCCCAGTTGTGATGACCACAGATGTCCCCAGACAAGGCTGAGTGTCCCCTGGGGGGCTGAGTTGCACTCAGGATTGGTGTGAGACTGGCTGTTCTGGAATAAGGCAGAACCCCAAGTTTCCCTTGGAGCAGTCCCGCCTGGAAAATGGCACTACTGTGTTCACCACTGACGGTAAACCACAGAATGACCACACCATCACCAGACAGAACCCCAGGCCGGCTCCCCAGGGGGTCGTGCCTTGGTGGGAGGTCCCTAGCAGCTAAGATTCCTGGCAGGTGAGGCTCCTGCCAAGCGAGGTCCCAGAGGGGAAAGGTGTCTGGTAGTGGGTCCCTAGACAAGGCCCTCAGTAGTGAGGTCCTCAGCAGGTGAGTACCCTGCCAGTGAGGTCCCCAGCTCAGATCCTGAAAGCAGAGGTGCCCAGTCGGTGAGGTCCTAGGTAAGGGACATCTCCAGTAACCAGGCTCTCTGGTGGGTGGAGCCCTTGGCAGGTGAGCGCCCCAGCAGATAAGCCTCCTGTAACAGGTGAAACACCTTAGCAGATGAGACCCCCAGTGGTTGAGACCCTTCCCTAATAACTAAGACCCCTTAGCAAGTGAGTCCCCAGTAGCTGAGACACCCAGCAGGTAAGGTCCCAGCAGGTGAGACTCCCCCCACAGGTGAGATGTCCCCAGCAGGTGAAATCCTCAGCAGCTGAGATCCCACCCCTAGCCCTGGCAAGTGCGATCCCCAGCAGGTAAGGTCCATTACAGGTGAGGCACACCCCCCAGGGTCTTGACAGGTGAGGTCCCCAGAGCTGAGGTTCCCGAAAGCAGAGGTGCCAGCAGGTGAGGTGTCAGTAGATGAGGCCCCGGTTAGAGGCTCAGGTGAACCGAGAGGTTGTTCTGGGCACGGACTGGAAGCTGCCCGTGCTGCAGCCGCCAGCAGGTCTAGCCGAACACCAGGGCCCAGCTGAATGGCCACGGCTTCAGGGCCTCCTGCGCGGAAGTAGCTCCCACAGCGGGTGTGGTCTTCACCTAGCGGCCGCAGGCCACAGGTTCTGGGCCAGCTCTGAAAGTCACCCACATGTGTGAAGGCTTCTCCCGAAGCAATTGTTCACAGGTAATCCTGCTGGGGCCCAGCACCCCGGGCCCGACCCAAGCCCACCGGGTTTCTTCCACCGAGATATCTCTGAGACAGAGCCAGGGTGCAGGGAGTTCTCGAAAGCCAGGTAGAGCTTCTCCTGGGCCAGCCACGCTGTCATGCCTGGCTGGGGTAGCAACCTGTAGGAGCTCCCAAGCTGGGAGCTCCACTCCAAGGCAAAGTCAAGGCCTCTATTAGCACCCACTGAACCCACCTTCCAGCTGAACACCACCCAGGCCGCTGGCTCGGTCTTGGTAGAGGTTGACCTGTGCAGCCGATGGACCACACCACGCTCCAGCCAGCCATAGGGCACGAAGATGCACGGTCTCCGTGGTAGGACGTGGTGAGTGAGACAGAAGCAGCCGCCCAGGGCTTTCGGGCGTGAGCGGCTTGAGGTCGTTTCAAGCTGAACCAGACCCCGTTCTGGCCTGTGGCTGAGGGGAAGGTGGGAGCTGGGCCTCTGACTGCGGCTGAGCTGTCGGTGACGCGCTGAATGGCGTCGGCCCCCGGGTGCGTGCTGTAGACAGAGCCGGCAGTCAGGGTGCCAGGCCACAGCTGTGAGCAGTGGGACAGAGCCACTGGTGTGTGCAGTGGCCGTGTCCACAGCAGGCGAGGCAGAGGTAGGTGTTCTAAAGGTGTGAAGGTGGCCTGATTGGGGGTTCCCTTGGAGGACACCAGTCTTGTGGACACTTTGGGAGCCATGGTGAGAGATTCTGTGCAGAGCTCCCTGACACCGGGGACCACGTGGGCTTGTCCTGGGACACACGCCAGAGCCTAAAGCAGCTGCAAGAGCAGATGAGGGAGATAACGTGCCAGGGACATTGCATCTTGGTCCAGCCGAGTAGATCCACGCATCCCAGCAGCTGGGAGGAAGGACAGTGGAGACAGACCACTGATAATAGAAATAATAGCTCACACCGGGGGGCAAAGGTAGCTTGCCGAAGTTAATATTCATGGTACAGAGGTAGGCACTATTACACCCAATTTACAGATGTAAAAACTAAGGCTGAGTGCCGAGCAGGAAAACAGCCAGAATCCCAACAGAGTCTGGGCCTGGATCCCCTTTCTCCTGGACACCAGGCAACGTCTCTACATGGGGGCACTGGAAAGGAACTCTGGGGGCCCACCCCACACCCTGCTGTCTCTCCTAGACTTTCCCCACACAGCTGGAGAAACTAGGACCTCAGCCCTGCCCTCTCTACTTCCTGCAGAGCTGCCCATTTCACAGGAGAAAACCGAGTCTCGAAGAGAGACGCCTCGTGCTAAGCACACACAGCTGCACCATTAGGCTTCAGGATCCAGACTCGCCTCTCTTAACACAATACCAGGTTTCTCCCCCATTTTGCAGGGGGAGCTTGAATCTATAGTCCAGCACTGCCCAGTAAAACTTTCCACCACCACGGAAGTAGTCTATGGACGCGCCATCCAAATCAGGAGCCACTTGCCTGTGAAATGTGCCTGTTATTTCTGAGAAATTAGTTTTTAATGCTAAGTTCAATTAAAAAATGAACATTCAAAAGTAGAACCAAAACCACAGACCAAAACCAGAACTGATACTCAACTCAGTGATTGGGAAAACTCTGTGTTCATTTGAAACACCTTGGTTGTGCAAATCTGCTTGAACTGTACATTTTACAGAGTCTAAATATAGATCGAGTATCTCTAGTGAAAATTGAATGTCCAAATTAGGCATGCCGTGAGCATAAAATACACCGGATTTGCAAGACTGAGGATGAAAAAAAGAACGTAAAATACCTCAATAATTTTTATATTGACTGTAGCATCGAGATAATAGTAGTTTGGATCTATTGGGTTGAAGAACAAACATTATTAAAATTAATTTCACCTGTCTTTCTTTACATTGTAAAAATAGAACTAATGGAAAAATATTAACCATCATATTAGGTTGCATTTTTTCTTTATTTTTCTTTTTTGTTTTGTTTTGATATGTGTGTATTCTTTTTATTTTTCAAATTTTATTTATTTACTTGTTAAAGATTTATTTTTGCATACAGGCTGGGGTGCAGGCCCGAGGTGTGGGGCGGTGAGAGGGTTCACCAGAGACAGAGCGGGGAGCAGAACAGGCAGATTGACAGAAATATACTGCTGAGGGGAGCAGCGGGCGAGGCAGGAGAGGTCTGCTGTGCCATGTGGGAATCTCCCCAGCTGGGCATCAAACTTGTGCTGCAGCTGCTGACAGCTCCACAGCGCTGCCCTTAAGCCGTTGCGCCACCAGGGAGGCCCTTTTTATGTTTTTAATTTAATTTTTTATTTGTTTTCTTTTTTCAGTTGTATTGTTGCATTACATTTCTATTGGACACAGTGTGCTGCCTGAGAATTTCTAAGAAAGGGAAACTTGTGATAAACCATCATTTAAAATGCACAGACCATATAATATTATAAACCTATGTTACTTTTCTTTTTTTAAGATTTATTTTATTTATTTTTGCATAGGAGAACTGGTGTGTAGGCCAGAGGTGTTGGGGGTGAGAGCATTCACCAGAGACAGAGTGGGGAGCAGAACAGGCGGATCCACTGAAATCCACTGCTGAGGGGAGCACTGGGGAGACAGGAGAGGTCTGCTGCGCCCTGTGAGAATCTCCCTGGCTGGGGATTGAACTCGTGCTGTAGTGGCTGGGGATAGCTTCATAGTGCTGAGACTTTAACCCCTTGCACCACCAGGGATGCCCAACATGTGAAACATTAGTAAACAAGTTTTTAAAAAGCAAAAGCAAAATTTTTAAAAAGGAAAAAGATGCATGGACCCCACAGGGGTCGGCCTGCAGCCCGTAGGCCTGCCCACGAGTTACTAGTCCGCGGTGTGGAGCGCCCTGGACGGCACTGCGAGAGCTGTGAGTGGGAGACACGTTTTTCAGCAGTTCTGTCCTTGTGCAGACGTCATAGACGGTCATCCGCAACCCCAGAAGGTGCAGCCTGGCTCCGAGGTGCAGCCTGTGGGGCTCTGCGTGCATGTGGCCCGTCCGTGACCGAAATGGGAAGCCGAGCTGGGGGGGGGGAAGTCGCACCTGAGCCTGCGCGTGGGTGTGGGAGCCACGACGCCCCCATGTGGCTGCTGCCGCTGGTCTCTGGCCAGTGCAGCAGAGGACTGACGCTGTAAATGTTAAATGTCCAAGTTCAATTCAAAGCTGAACTTCGTAAACACTTTTTATCAAGCACAACTTGTTTGAGTAGGAACCTATTTCATTTGTAGCTGTTGGAAATTTAGCATCCAAATAGAGATTTAATACTTAAATTGCATTGGAGTGCCAAGATTTCATACCAGAAAAAGAATGTCAGCTATCTCATTAATAAGTTTCTATAGTGATTACATTTCAAGCTGAATGTATTGAGTGAAATAAAATAAATCATCAGAATTAATTTTTCTGATATTGTTCTATTCTTTTAAATGCGGTGGCTACTAGAAAATTGAAAATTACGAACGTGGCAGAAAACAGTTTGGCTGTTCCTCAAAAAGCTAGACACGGAATTACCACGTCACCCAGCAATCCACTCCTCATTTCCATCCAAAGGAACGGAGAGCAGGGGCTGGAACAGACACTCAGACGCCCATGTTCGTAGCAGCGTGACTCACAGTAGTCAAAGGGTGGACGCAGCCCAAGTGTCCATCTGCGGATAAATGGACATGCAATGTGGTCCACCTAGGTGATTATTCAGTCTTAAGAAAGAAGGAAATTCTGACATAGGCTACAACACGGATGAACCTGGCGGACTTGCTCAGTGAAATGAGCCAGACACAGAAGGCCACACATTATATGATTCCATGCCAAGAAATATCTCACATAGGCAGATTCATAAAGACAGAAAGTCACTTAAAAGTTCCAGGGGTGGGTGTCCCTGGTAGCACAAGGGGTTAAGTCTCAGCACTGTGAAGCTATCCACAGCCACTGCGGCACGAGTTCGATCCCCGGCCAGGGAGCTGCATAAATAAATCTTTAAAACAATAAAAGTTCCCGGGGTGCAGACGCGGCCTAGTGTGGCTGCGGGTCAGGAGGGGCAGGACAGTAACTGGATGGGGAAGCAGAGTGGGGGCGAGTCTGCGCGAAAGTGTGGGAGCGGTGAAGAAGCAGAAATGAGGGCTGCTCGGTTTTTCCCTGGACAGGCGAGCAGCTTCCTCCTGAGGCGCGCAGCCTT
The DNA here is from genome assembly GCA_004024925.1 of Scalopus aquaticus. Taxonomy (NCBI): domain Eukaryota; kingdom Metazoa; phylum Chordata; class Mammalia; order Eulipotyphla; family Talpidae; genus Scalopus; species Scalopus aquaticus. Next base: position 39,822 of record PVIJ01004240.1, on the reverse strand, counting down.
TCAACACCGAGCTCAAGGCAGAACTTCCCACGCGGTTTCTTCACCTTTGTGCTCATTTTTATTGTTCAAGATGTAACCTTTAGGATTTCCTCTTTTGAAGAAGCATTTCCTTTTGGGTAAAAGCCGTGGTTAAAACTGTTTTCTCCACAGTGTTTGGCTGACCCCGGGGGCTCACGGCCTAAGGCTGTCTGAGGCGCCCCGGTGTTCCGAGCCAGGTGCAGGCCTGCACGAGGGCACCCTCTCTGAGGGCTGGGTGTTCGAGCCACGCTCCTCCTGTGAGGACGCCCACCCTGCGTCCCTCTGCGGACCAGCGGTCAAGCTGGAAGCCAGCCCGGCCCAGCTCGCCCCCGCTCCCAATGCGCAATTCCAAAAAGGCACGACTGTTTTTCCCCAACGTTCCTGACCTTTGCTCATTCCAGACCGTTCTTTCTAACCAAGGTGCGGTTTCTTCAGTTGCTGAAGCCCAAGCCCTTGCACCTCTGCCCCCAGCCTCCCAGCCCCTGCTGATCCCGTCACAAACTAGCTGGAGAAGCTGCAGCTCAGGCCCCGGGCCAGACTAGAGTGGGGCGCACGTCATCTGGTCTCACGGACGCAGACACGTGCCCAGACCAGCCTCGCGCGGTCCCAGGGCGGGGAGTGAGCCCCTTTCTCCCTGGAGGGAAATCCCAGCCACTTTGTGGAGACCGGGGCGGGAGCACCTGCGGATGCGTCTCATTGAAGCCGGGCGTGCGGCCTCATCCCGCGCACCAGGGGCAGCTGTGCGGGCCGAGGGCCTATCCCCGCGCAGCTCGGGCTGAGGCGTGGCCCGCACAGGTGCGCTGCGTGCCGAGGCCGCGAGGCGCCTCCGGGGGAGGGGCGCAGGCTGCGCGCGCTGCGGCCCGCGGAGGGCTCGGGAGGGACGCGGGGGACTCGGGGCAGCGACTGTTTGCGGTGGTCCCGCTGTGACTTCGCGCGCTCCGGTGAGTCGTTCTAATGATTTCGATGTTGACGGTCCTGAGTCTCACACATTCGGCTGAAAACATGGCGAACATGGCTAATTTCATGTCGGCTTTAGTTTACCAGAAAGGAAAGAATTGGTGTGCTGCTTGGTGCTCATGCTGAGAAATGCGCCCCTCAATGGTGCAGCCTTCCAGCACCCCGCCTACGTGGTCACTTTTTTTTTTAAAGATTTATTTGTTTATGCGTAGAAGAACTGGGGTGCAGGCCAGAGGTGTCGGGGGTGGTGGGAGGATTCGCCAGAGACAGTGGGGAGCAGAAGAGGCGGATCTGCTGAAATCCACTGGCGAGGGGAGCAGCGGGGGAGGCAGGAGAGGTCTGCGGCGCCATGTGGGCAGCTCCCCGGCCGGGGTCAAACGCGTGCTGCAGGGGCTCTGGATGTAGCTTGGTAGTGCTGAGACTTAACCCGCTGCGCCACCAGGGAGGCCCCCTACGTGGTCACTCGACCAGAGCACCACTCAGCCACTGGCTGGGTGACGAGCTTGTGCCCTGCGGAATTGTGTGTTCCCGCCAGTGCTTCTGGAAGAGACCCAAGGGACAGGCTGCGGAGGCGCACGCCTCAGTGGGGGAAGGAGGCTGAAGTTCCCTCACAGGCTCCCCCGTGGCGTCAGGCTTTTGGCTGCGTGCAGAAAACTAGCCCATAGGAATGGGATTAAAATGCAGATAGGTTGGTTCTTTTCAATATGTGTCCTGGGTCTGTGGCAGCCCCTTCTGGGAGACATAGGAGCCCTTGGCAGTGACCTTGAGGAAAACATAATGGGGAGACAGGATGAGAGGCCACTTAACACTTTGTGGTCCGCTCACGTTTTAGTACGTGTTTTTGTCACCAGTATCAGGTGGCAGCTCACGTATTAATACGTGTTCATCTAGTCTCCGGTTTTTCACGCCACGGTGGATTTATTTGGAACTATTAGGAGCTATTTCTTTGATCGTACTCAGTCTAGAAGCTTTACACATTGTTTTGGCGAAAGTGTAAGGTGTTTTATGAGAGATATTACAGTTTTTTTTTAATACCCAGTAGTTCAGGAGTTGTGTGCGTTTTATTGAATGCTTATACCATTCATGCGGTGGCACAGAAAATGGCCGGCGCCAAGGGCTGGTAAATTTAAAGGGCACCGGCACACAAAGTGTTAAGTTGAACCTTAGATCTTTTTTTCTCAGGAAAGGATTTTAACATGCCACAGTGCAGGGTCAGCACAAATATCAGAAAACAAACCAAAAAAAAAAGGAGGAAAAAAGAAACAAAAAATTGAAATGAAAAATACCCTTGTCCCGTGTCCCAGGTGCTCTGTCCCCACCAGACAGGGCCAGAGAATCCCAAGTGGGGAAGGATGGAGGGATCTTAGGCGCTGATGTGGATTAGGAGGCAGTGGCTGGGTTTCTAACCCAGGGAGAGAGACAAATGCTCAATTCCTCCTGGTGTGACAAATCGGTTGGAGTCTCCTGCACCCCGTTCCATCTCTGGCTCACGGGCACGCAGGAAGATCCCTGCCTGGGACCAAGGGAGCTGGCAGAATTCCAGGTCATCCCCCAGCCCCATGTCTGTGGCATGCCAGCCCCACCTGTGATTGTGTACAAAGCAAACAGGCCGTGGGGAGGAGACGAGGCGGGTGCAGCCCCAGAGGCCTTTCCCGGCTGTATCCAGCACGCTGAGGACAAGGCCGTGGGGGAACGACTGAGGAATGGCTCATCTGCCTGGGCGCGGAAAGGCGAGGACAGGCAGAAGGAAATGCTATGGAGCGGCACAGCTCAGTCCAGCCCCCACAAATGCCATCAGGTGCCCCAGAGTGTCCTGTCCCAGAAGCCAGGCCATTTTCCACACATAAAGCGTGGGACACCCCTTGTTTCCACTGTAAGACCCCATGAGGCAATGCAGGAAGTTGAGGATGGGGGCGTCCCCTGGCTGCGAGGCTGGTGTGGGTTTGTGTAGACAATCCACCCATCATAAAATGAAAAGGCTGATGAAACAAAGTTCTCAAAGTGGGGTTTTTTTTTAAAGATTTATTTATTTATTTATTTTTTTTAAGATTTATATTTTATTTATACATACAAGCTGAGGTACAGGCCAGAGGTGTGGGGCGGCGAGAGGGTTCACCAGAGACAGAGCAGGTAGCAGAACAGGCAGATCAGAAATACACTGCTGAGGGGAGCAGCGGGCGAGGCAGGAGAGGTCTGCCGCGCCATGCGGGATTCTTCCCGGCCGGGCGTCGAACTCGCGTCGCTGCTGCCCGCAGCTCCACAGCGCAGCGCTTAACCGCTGCGCCACCGGGGAGGCCCTAAAGATTTATTTTTTATTTATACATACAAGCTGAGGTACAGGCCAGAGGCGTGGGGCGGCGAGAGGGTTCACCAGAGCCAGAGTGGGGAGCAGAACAGGCAGATCAGAAATAACACTGCTGAGGGGAGCAGCAGTGAGGCAGGAGAGGTCTGCCGCACCATGTGGGATTCTCCCCGGCTGGGCGTTGAACTCGCTTCGCTGCTGCCGACAGCTCCACAGCGCAGCGCTTAACCGCTGCGCCACCAGGGAGGCCCTCTCAAAGTGGGTTTTGCAGGGAGGGGCACCTCGGGTCCCTGAGGGGAGGGACAGGTAAGCAGAATTTCAAGCTTCTCACCCCCACTTCACCAGATCTCACCCTCTCATTCATTCATTTAGTCAATGAAAATTTTTTGAGCACATGCTATGTGCCAGACTCCGGGGGTGTTGCAGAGAGCAAGTTAATGAGGCTGACAACACATTAGGTAGCTTGGGAGTGAACATAAAAATATAATTTGCAAGACGCGAGAAAGGTGTGAGCCTGTTTGGATGTGTGATCTGAAGTGCCATGAGAGTTCTTTCTTTTTTTTTAAGATTTATTTATTTATGCATACAAGCTGGGCACAGGCCAGAGGTGTGGGGTGATGAAAGGATTCACCAGAGACAGAGTGGGGAGCAGAACAGGCAGACTGACTGAAGTACACTGCTGAGGGGAGCAGAGGGCGAGACAGGAGAGGTCTGCTATGCCATGTGGGAAGCTCCCTGGCAGGGGGTCGAACTCATGTTGCAGTGGTTCTGGATAGCTTCATAGGCTGAGACTTAACCCATTGTGCCACCAGGGAAGCCCTGTGAGAGTTCTTTAAGGAAAACAGGAGAGAAGCGCTTTCTGGGCAGAGGGCGCAACCTGTGCAAAGGCACTGGGACAGCAAGGAATGGACGTATTGGAGGAAATTAAGTAAGGTTAGGATTTAGTGAGTGCGAGATGAGGTCAGAATTGGCAGAGGCCAACCACACTGAACCTTGTCTAGTTGCAGTTAGAGATGGAGTATTTAGCACAGGGCACAGACAGAGAGTCCTGTTTTGAGACCGCCCAGGTTGCTTCACACTTGCCTGGAGTATCACCATCTGAGTACCCAATGGTTCGAGGCTGGCCAAAGGTTGGGGTTCCAGAAGGCTGGGGTCTCCCAGGGAAGGACATTTATAGAGGGAGTTGACCCAACACTACTCACTGCTCCCAATTTGGCAGGTGGAATTATCTGGTGACTTATTAAAAATATAACTCATGAAGCTGTCATCTTAATGTCACTGTGTCCCGGGCCCATGGCCAACCTGTGGGCAAGCCTTCAGCCTTCCCACAGCCACCCTGCTGATGTAGAAAACGGATGTCTAGAGCTCGAACACTGCTCCCTTCACGAGTCACTCAGAATCTCAGACACACAAACAGGTCTCCAGCTATCAGCCTGTTTTGCTAGCAACAACTTTTTGCCCCTTGCCATCTGTTAATTGCTAGTCATGCTTCAGGGCTCAGTGCAGACACCTCCTCCAGGGAGCCCCCCAGCTGTCTCTTCTGCTCTCCGAGCCAGATGAGATCCCTCTTCCTGCTGGCACAGCTGCCTGTGTGGCCCCCATTATGGCTTTGGCCACACCATGTTGTCTGTCAGCCCTGCGAGGACAGAAAAGCTGGAAGAACAGAAAGTCAGGAAGAGAGAGTAAGAATTGGGTTGTAGCTCAAGGATTTAAAACCCCAAAGCAGGTCTCTAGTGGAGGGCCGCATCTGGCTGGCTGTGTCTGCAGTGTCCTTCCTTTTACTGACTGAAGGGGCTGGGACTAGGGTCTGCCCCTCTAAGAGCCTCGATACCTCCCTAGGACACTGGGCCTGCCCTGCTGCGAGTGCTCACGGCTGCTGTCTCGGGAGGGAGTGAACCCCCTGCCGAGGGAGGGCCCCAGTGGGCCGGCTCTGGATGGAAGGAGCCGCTGTTCACTTTGATGCCCAGAGGAGCCGGGAGAGGCTTCGTCCGCTCTGGAGCTGAGCCAGGAAGGTCCCAGGAGGCTCCACCAAGCTCGGACTGGACGGGCGCTAGCTTGCCCCCAGGGGCCCCCACATACAACTGCACCTCAGGACCCCGGGACCCCTGTGGTCCCAAGGTGCTCTGATCCCCTAGTCACCAAGTCACAGGTGGGGTATGGGCCGAGGTGGCAGCAGCCAGGCCGGGGGGCTGTTGGGGGCTTTGCAGTAACCAACACCCCGACTCTGCTGGCGCCGTGGCTGGCCCCATAGGACAATGGGGACTGGGTGACCCCGTGACCTTAGGCACAGCAGTAGACTGTGGCCAGGCCGAGCCCCAATGGTGGAGAAGAGGGAGACGGTGACTGGGGCTCGTGAGCAGTGTTCGGGGTCCCGGTCGCTGTCCTGCCCACCCACACCCCTCCCAGTGGTTCTGTCAGTCCTCAGAGAAGAGGATGAAGTCCACATGAGTGACAGGGTAGAAGCAGACCAGGGCACAGACGGCCCCCGCCCTCCCCACGCACTGCCCGCTGCTGCTGGCTGCCTTCTCGAAGTGCCCCCTCCAGCAAGGCCGGTTGCCCTGATCATTTCGTTTCACAGGCTCCGACCGCCTACCTGCCAACCATTTTGTTACACTTTATTGCTTCACACAGCCAGGAAGTGGGGTGGGGGTGGGTGCTGACCTTTGAACCCAGGCCTCCTGGCTTTGGAAGAGCATCTGGAACAACCTCCAGCCTTTGGGGTTCAGAGTTTTTCCCCAACCACCCCTGTCCACAGCCAGAGGGAGCTGTACTCCCTGAACTTGCTCTGTGACCCTACATATTTCCTTGCCCTCTCTGAGTGGTCAGTGCCAAGTAGGGCCTCCCTCCTTGGAAGAGGTCCCTGGGGACCCCACCTTCAAACTCTGGGGCAAGCTGGGACCAGCTGCACTCACCCTGCCCCAGCCGGGGTCTCTGGCTTCATCAGACCCCTCAGTACCTTGCTGGGCCTGCACTGGCAGGTGATGGAGCGGCCCCCTAGTGGCATTTTTATTCCCCAGAGGCCTCAGGGCCGAGGCTCAAGGGGTGGCTGGCAGCTCGGGAGGCGGGGAGGGGCCATCCTGGCCTCCTGGCCGGGGCTGGTTGGGAAAAACACCGACGACGTCCGTGGTTTGTGTTGTATGAGAAGGCAGCAGAGGCCTGGGCACCGGGCCTGAATATGGGAGACCAGCCTGGCTCCCCTCGATGTTGTGGGAGGGGCAGGGGCCCAAAGAGGGCCCCATTTTCCTCTGAATCTCAGAGAAGCTTCCAGAAAGAATGAGATGTTCAACTCTCAGACCGCCAGTTCATTGGAGGCAGGATGAAGGGGCTCCGGAGAGGTTGGGGGACTGAGCAGCCTGTGCTCCCCCACCCTGTGGGCCAGTCCCGCCCTGACCTGCAAGGAGTCCTGGCCTGGCCCCCCGAGGGCCCCAGCTGCCTCCCAGGCCTGCTGGCCAGCAGCCAGATGGTGGGGAGAGGGGCCCCAGGTGTGTGGTGTGGGTGGTAGGTGAGCGATGGCCCCCGTGGGGTCACCAGTGGGCTTGGCAGAGGCCCCCTGTACCCCCACCCACTGCTACTCCCTTTATCTTCCGGACTGGCCTCAGGGGAAGGCCTCAGAGGGGTGCAGATAGGAAACAGACAGAGAGTACTGGAATTTGCCCCCCAAACCCAGTCTTCCTTGACACTCTCCAGAGAACAACAATGTCCCCTAACCCCAGAATGTTCTGGAATGTTCTAGAAGTCCTCATTTAACATCAGAATCCACCTGCAGCCTCAAAATGGTGGAACCAGGATGGAACCTGAGCCCTCCTCGCACCCCAAAGTTCTTGACCACAAGAGATTTGGAGAACAGACGCCAACAACTAAAAGCTGTGTGACCTTGGGTGAGTTAAGTCACCTCTCTGGGCCTCAGTCATCTCTTGTGCATGCGGCCACTGCAGGCACATCATTATTATCCTCCTGCAGTGCCTGGGGGGTCTCTGCACACCCTCTCTACTGAGTGGAATTCTGGGCTGAGGCTGGAAACCTGCTCTGGGCCTCAGTTTCCCCTCCGAACCCTTTTGAAGAATGCAACCTCTCCCCGCCCGGCGTCATGGAGGGAGTGGGGGAAATGCAAGGTGACAGAAACCTGGCATCCCTGTGCTGCCCGCCCCCGGCCTTTCTTCACCCCAGCCCCCTGGCACGTTGGGGTCTGCCCGCCCCTGGCACCCCTGCCCGGTCGGGTTCATGTGGCTTAAATTTCAGCCTGTGGTGGGTGAGGAGGCGGGGGCTGGACACGCTTCATTTTCCAATTTCTGGAAATAAAAGCTGTGGGACCATCTATTGTCAAGTGGAAAAAAGCTGGTTGCAAAACCCTGTGTGAAAAAACAACAACGGTGTTTAGGTGTGTTGCTGCCGCGCTGCTGCCCGGAGAAGCAGAACATTCCAGGGAATGCTTGGGGCCAGGGAACAAAGGGTCCTTTCTCTCCCCCTGGAAAGGCTTTGTGGGTACACATGTAGTGGTTTGAGATTCAGAAAAGCCAGGGAAGGTGTTTTGCAAGAAAGCAAATGGTTTGAAGATGTGTTGGGACAAGGAAATAGGAGGGCCTCAGCTCTGCTAGTTTGTTTTGGAGGATGCTTTGGCGTTTTTGAAGACACCTGTCCCTCCACTGGCAAAAAATGGAGCCAGGCGGGCCGGCGACCTGGGCACTGGGCCCGGCCCCGCAGGGAGCAAATGGAGATGCCATGTGCAGATGACGCATCCAGAATTCGTCCCTGCCACCTCGCCCCCACTGGCATTATCTGAAGGGAAGCAATTTTCCCCTCCCCAGGCTCTCAGAATGTTCCGGACATCCTCATTTATAATTGGAACCCACCTGCAGCCACTCAGGTCCCAGCGCAGCTGCAGCCTCTGGCCCTGGCCTCAACCTGAAGGGTAACAGTGCTGGGGGTTGACTTCACAACATGGATAGAGGGAATGTGAGAATTGCAGGCCACGTCTTGCCCAGCTTCTGCTGCAGACCCTCCCATGGCGCCCACTGACCTCAGACGCCAAGCCAGCGCTCCCACGGAGGCCCACAGGTCCTGCTGCGTCTCTCTGTGCGCCGCCTCTCAGCGCGCAGAACCCAGGACCTTTGCACATGCTGCTCCCCTGCCCGGCATACTCCTCCCCTGGTACCCGCCTCCCTTCCTCAAATGTAGCTTACATTCTCCAGTCGCTTTCTTTCAAATTGCAAGCCAGCGCTCCCCAACCTCTCTCCTGCTCTCTTTCTCCATGGTAAACACAGTCACATCTCACCGAGTGACGGGGACATAATCTGAGAAGTGTGTCACTCATTGGGTGGTTTCGTCACTGTGCGAACATCATAGAGTGCAAGGACACAGGCTCTGTGGCTCAGCCTTTGGGACCCCCTCATCTCCGTCATCTATGACTGAAACCTCGTCAAGGAGGACACGCCTGCTGCTGCTGACTGGAGTTGACTGCTGTGCTTCATTTCCTGTCTTGTGTGTCTCCCCCCGCAGGATGTCAGCTTCCCGAAGGGTCTTCCTGGGCTGGTTTCTGTGCGCCCCGCAGACGGATGAATGAATGCGTGAACGAACGAATGAACAGCACTAAGCACTTTTCAAAACTCTCCTGTCTGTTCTCCGACTGGCCCTCTCTCCCTGCTCCGCTCCAGGGGTAGGGTCGGGACCCCAGGCTGACCTGGCGCCCAGCAGGTGCTCGGGAAACAGACTCTGGCTGAACGAGCATCTGCGAGGACGCACAGACAGACGTCTGGAATCTGCCTCTGAGGATTATAAATGAAGGCTTTGGGGTAGGAGTGGCCTCCCCGCCACCCTCCCCGCCCCCTACTCCGCCAGCTCCTGGCCACAGGCTGTCCCGAGGGGCCGCAGGTAAGGTGGCCCTGACTCCAGGCGACCTGGGGTGGGCCAGGCAGGGTTGGGACAAGACAGGGCTGCAGGCGCAGGCAGGCGAGGAATGCTCCGCCGACAGGAATGAATAAACAGGCTCCTTGGATGTCAGAGGTTGGGGGGTGGGGGATGCTTTGAACCTCATGCTTGGCTGAGGATGTTTGGACAAGGCAGGAGGCCAGGGGGTGTCATCAGGGCTAAAATTAGCCTTCGATTCCCGCTCAGTCCCTCCCTTTGGGGCTGAGAGGGAGACGGGCGGCCATCGCCGAAGTGAGTGCTGTGTGCCAGGCTGAGTTCCTCGAGTATATGAAGGCGCTTAGTCCTCTCAGCGACCTGAGGTCGAGTGCGCTTGGTAGCAGTCCTGGCCCTACTGGACAAGCGAGGGAACCAAAGCGCACGGAAAGCACTCGGCTCAAGTCTACCACTCCTCGGGAGCAAGCTCGGATTCGAACTCGGGATTCAGGGACTGTGCCGAATCTCCCACCTCACCTTCAGGGCCCCCTGGAAGCCAGGGGAGGTAACGGAGACCCCATGTGAGCCCGAGGTTCTCCCTTTCCTCTGCCCCGGGGCCCGCCGCTGAGTGGGTTTCAGTGTTCAAGTAAAACTTGTCCAGTGCCACTGGCACATAGATGTGGCCTCAGCCTTTCCTGGGTTTCTATCCCAGGCCCCCAGGAGTGCCAGGTCCTGCACCTGGAGGGGGCACAGCTGACGGGGCCCCGGGAGGCCCTGGGCCAGAATCCCGCGGGTCTCTACCCCTCAGCGCCTGGGCATTCATGCACGACACAGGAGGGACAACCCGGCGCTGTTGTCTGTCCATCCAGGTGGACCTGGGAGCGGCTGCTGAGGCCCAGCGAAGCTGGACTTAACTAGGGGTCCCAGGGAGGGTGAGGAGGAGGTTAAACAAGTTGTAGAAGGCGCGGAATGGCCTCCAGCAAGGTGACTGCAGACAGGCAGGGGAGGGGAGCGAGACTGGGAGGGGGCCTCAGCCTCTTCCCCACCCCCTCTAGGTCCTGCCCACTGCGGCTCATTACTCATTTTTAATGGTGGTCTCTGGGGGCAGAGTGTGGGCAGGGACGCCTAGGACTGAGGCTCCTGCAGCAGGTGGCCCCACTAATGGGGGTGAGAGAGCGAGCTGCGGCTGGGAGGAGGTCCCAGCCCACCGAGGGGCTGGCCTGGGGCAGGAAGTATCCAATTTAGGGCAGGCACAGGAGGAGACCCCCACCCACACCGCTGCGTCTGGAAACTGAGCATCTCTGGATGCCTTTTCCAGGCCCCCACCTCCACCTGCACCCCCTTCTGGCACTCTTGGCTGTTCAGCCACCCTCTGGCTCCTCATGTGCCAGCCTCAGTAGGTAAACTTACCCAAGGGGGTTTACTGAGTCCTCACAGATGTGCTAAGGAGTGGAAACTGAGGCCCAGAACGAGTGCTATCTGGGGACCAATGGCAGAGCTGGGGAGGGAACTCAGGGCCCTCCCATGTCAGAGCCTGAGCCCCGGGCCCCAGCCCAGAGCTGTGTTTGTCTCACCTCTGAGTTATCACCCACCATGCTGTTCCTCTTGCCTGGCCACTCTTATCCCCGATTCCCGGACATCTAAGAATGCTTCAGTACCCCCTTCTCCAGGGAGCCGCCCTGGGCACCAGACTGGGTCAGGTGCCTCCTCTGCCGCCCCATTCCAGCCCTAGCCAGCTTGAGTTGTAATCGCCAGGCCATGTGCCTGTCCCCTGCTGCTCTTTGGGAGGATGGACTGTCTCCCTTGGTCCCCACTGTGTCCCCAGAGTCCAGCACAGGACCTGGAACACAGTAGGAATTCAAGTGCCTTGAATTCAGTGTCCCGGCTCTACCCCCATGTGCTGTGTGACCCTGGCGAAGTAGCTATCCCTCTCTGAGCCCTGGTGATATGTCTGTAAAATAGGATACTGGCACATGCTTGCAAGCCTGAATTACAAAGAAATCACAGCGTGGGAAAGATGTTGGAACCTTGCTTGGCTTCCGGGAGGAGGGATGTTTATTTAAACATTTAGGCAAATTAAAGCCCTGAAGAAATATCACTCCACACCTATCGGAATGACCCACATCCGAACACCAAAGCCGGGGCGGGTGTGGGGCCACAGGAGCTCTCATTCACTGCTAGCAGGAATGCAAAGTGGACGACCCCCTCTCCTTACGGGAGAATCTTTGCTCTTTCTGTGAGGAAAAAGGCCCGTTTCTGAGCATGAGTTAGGCTCCTGGATCATTTCACTCCGACCCCACTTGCAGGCCCAGCTCCCACTGGCCGGCCTGTGCTCCCTGGGGGGGCGTGTCCCCAGCATCCTAGTCGGCAGTTCTGATTTGTACTTCCAGAAGCTGGTATTCCCTGGCACAGCACACTCTTGCATGCTCAGAAAATCCACTCTCCGTGAATTAATTTGTCACTGTTCATTTTGTTATAAGCAACCAGCCAGGTCTTTTCACTCATCACTCCACCTGGTTAGACTGATCAATTCAAGGACATAAATATTCTGAAACTTTTACCCTTGTACTTCTGAGTTGGTATTTTTTTATACCTTATCATTTCTCATCTCAACGGCTCAATAGTTTTTAAAAAGGAATTCATTATGACTTGAGTTTTAAAGCAATAATCAATTTACTGAGCTTCACTTGTGTGCCAGATAACGTTAAACACTTCACATATTTTTATTATTTTATTAAATTCTCAAAAAGAAAAAAAAAGGCAAAGTGATCCAGCCACTCGGGAAGAAAGTTTGTCAGTTTCCTACACACCTAAACCGACTCTGACCCGAGAATCCAGCACCAGCTCTGTGGCATTTTCCCAAGGGGCTGCAGACGTCTCTCCACACAGAAACTTGCAGCCTGACTCAGAATTGTCCGAACTGGAGTCACCAAGACGTCCTTCAGCAGGTGAACAGATGAACTGGTCCCCACAGACAGTGGAATGTTATTCGATGCTAAAAGGAAATGAGCTATTCAGTCACTACAAGACACGGAGAAACGTAAATGCGTATTTTATTAAGTGAAAGAAGCCAGTTGAGAAGGTTCCTACTGTATGATTCCAACTCTGTGACTTTCTGGAAAAGGTGAAACTATGGAGACAGAACCACCTCAGTGGTTGCCAGGGGTCAGGAGTACGTGCAGCGCGGGCGTCTTCAGGCCAGTGAAGCTGTTCCGGACGCGGCAGCAGCGGTGGACCAGGCCGTCACACGCATCCAGAGAGCCCGCGCTCCAACATCCAGCCCGAAGGCGCCCCGTGCACTTGAGTTATAACCATGTGTCAGTGTGGGCTCCTCAACTCCAGGCTGCAAACTCTCGCCGGATGCTACTGGCGGGGTGGAAGGGGGTCTACGGGAAGCCGGCACTCTGCGCAGTTTTTCCTTACACTGAAAACTGCTCCAAAAAGTTGATTCAGAAACTCTTGGGAAGGATGTGGGCACATTCACCCACATGTAAAATGACATTTGTAGCAAATTCTCGATGGTACTACAGTCCCGGGTCCCTTAAGGACGGGGACACGTCGCCAGGTGGTTTTGTCGTCGTGTGAGCGGCATGCGGTGTCGTCACGTGGCTCACGCACACACCTGGGCCCACGGTGCAGCCTGGGGGGGCTGCTGCACCTGCCAGTGCAGAAGGCGCAATTGAACGCACGGCAGTAAAAACCTGGGAAGGAGGAAAGGTGCGTCAGTGGGGATGCCAGTTCCATGGCGGGGTGAAATATTACACAGATGTGAAAAAGCCAGAGACACTTCTTCACAGGGAGAAATCCAAGACGCTTGTTAGGAGGGAACCAGACCCCGGCCTGGGAAGCGGCAGGCGCAGCGTGGTGCTGCTTTGCAGGGCGGCAGGCACGTGTTTGGGAGGGAGCGTTGCTGGAAGGAGATGTAAGAAACCAGGCTGGCAGCCTCTGGGGAGGGAGTTGGGTGGAGGTGGCAGAGGAGGGCAGATGGCTGATCCTTTTCCTCAGTGTCCTTGGTATATTTAAAATCTGCAGCCTGAGTCTTTACCTATTGTAAAAGGTATTTTGGAAAGACGGCTGTGGGGAAAAATGAGCCAAATGAAAGTGGTGTGCAGCTTTGAAGAGAGGAAGCGGGGCCCCAGGCCAGGCGTTGGTCTGCCTGTGGCCCCCTGTGCGTCGACAGCCCTCCCGCTGGCCCCCAGAGCCTGCCCGAGCTGGCTCACACCTTTCCTGCTCTGGTTCAGTGAGTGCGCGAGCCCAGGGGAGTCCCTGGGGACATGAGACGCGGGCTGGACTGGGGCCAGGCCTGACCGGGCCCCTCAGGCGGGGCTGACCACCCAGGGTTTCGGGAAGCCAGGGCAGGCTCGTGAGCACCAGTGTGGGGCTGGGGCTGAGCCAGGCCTCTCTGGCACCCCAACTCCAAGGAGGAGCAGGGTAAAGGGAGGGGGGGACCCTGGAGGGGTGCTATCAGAGGTCCTGGGGAGCCCACGAGCTGTTCTGTGCTTCAGTTTCCCCTCAGCAAAGTCACTCTCTGGCTGGGGTACCTGCGATAACCTGGATCCACGGAATTGGGGCTTCTGCTAGATTCTGAGCCTGGATGTAAAATCAGGCAGGATGAAGGGGCAAATCTGGGCTCCCCACTTTCAGCCCCCTGAAATGATGGCCAGCCTGGCATCGGGGTTGAGTGGGATGGCAGGGGAGGGTCTGGGCTCCCCACCAGAACCCAGCGGACGCCCTGGGCCCACCTCTCGTCTACTCCTCGCTTGCGCCCCCCCCACCCCCGACGAGAATCCAAGGTGCACAGTAATAGGATCATGGTCTGGGGGGTCCTTCTGGAGCAGTTCTTTTTGGGGTGCGCAGGTGAGAGGTGCTGCTGCAAGGGTCTTTGCCAGGACAGGGCGGGCCTTTGCCGGGAGGGCCCACGAGAGAGGCAGTAAGCTGGGTTTCCCGGCGCCCGAGCGCTCGGCACCCACACGGCAGTGAATTCTGCCCCAGCCTGCCGTGTCTGCCTGGGGGTGCACGGGCCCACCGCAGCCACACGAGACCCCGACTACAGTGGAGGGGGCACAGACTCCCTGCAGCCTCTGGGTTTTTGTAGCCGCTATTCCCTCTGCCTGGAACCCCCTTCCTCCACAGTACCCCAAGGCTGGTTTCTTCTGGTCCCCTCCCCGAATGCCCCAGATAAAGAGACCCCCCTTCACGTCACCCTGGTTTATCGCCTCAGCACACTTTCGTGCAAGCCACTGCCTTTTAGCTGTTCCCTGGCGTCTCACCGTTGTGCTGTTTCTCACTCTGGGCTAGGCCTTGCCATGGCCTGGGCCCGAGACAGTGCCTGGCACGTGTTGTGGGCAGGAAATAGGTGTTAGGTGGAGTCTAGCCTTGGCTGGGACACCCTCAGGAATGGAGGGTTCCCTCCTCTGTGCCCCACCCCTCAACTGCGGCCATCATTCCAGGGGGTGGAGTGGACCTCACCCAGAACCAGCACCCGGGAAATCGAACTTGGCCACAGCAGATGGAAGGGACCTCGCTGCTGACCAGGACTCGCCGCAGCCCTCGAGGAGAGGCGCGGGGTGGCAGCGCGGGTTTAGGAACCGGTAAGTGCCATGCGCGGAAATGCAAGTGTACGGGGCATGTGGGTGCCACGGGCCGGGCGGACGCCCGTGCAGCAGGACAGCAGGGGGGCCTCAGTGAGGTGACACCTGAGCTGAGAACTGAAGGGCATGAGGGAGGCAGTCGTGACACCTGGGGAAGGAGGCCCTGGGACAGGTCGGTCAGAGAAACAGCCGGGGGCCTACAACAGCATGAGCAGGGGGGGAAGCGAGAGCAAGAAGGGGATGGGGCAGCTCATGCAGGGCCTTGGGGTGCGAGGAGGACCCCAGGAGGCAGGAACCCTGAGGGCTATGCCAGAAGAGGGGTGGGACCTGATTCGGCGCTCCGAAGGGCCCTTTGGCTGCTGCATGGAAAGCCTGAGGGGATTAGAGGTGGGAGCTGGGGACCAGGGTGGAGCCGACTGTGCTGGTCCAGGTGGGTGATGATGGGGGCCAGACCCTGGCGGGGGCCGAGGCTGAAGGAGGCCTGAGGCTGCTCAGGCTGCAGCAGAGGCCAGCCCCACAGGGCTTTCTCAACAACCCGCGAGTCGCAGCCCACCAGCAGGCACTCCCGACCCACATCCAGTCCGACTTCTAAAAGGAATTGGGGGGGGGTCACTTGACCCCCACTGCCTTCCGAATGGGGTTTCTTTTGTTCCAACCACCACGACCCCCTGGAGAGGCTTTCAGAGACATCTGCATGTTGCCTCTCAGCGACACTCAGCTGGAGCCTGCCGTGGCCGCAGGGCCGGGCGCTGTGTGCAAGGCAGGACCGGCGTGAGGGCCCTGGGCCGCTGTGAGCACGGCCCAAGCTGGCAGAACAGCAGCGTCTCAGCGCCCGGCTCTGGGCAAAGGGTGGGTCTTCCTGGCAGGTGGGAGAGGCTGGGTGGTTTTTCTTCTTACCTGGATCACTAATGTTTCCTGGCTGAGAACAGCTCAGAGATAGCTGGCTTAGCCCCGAGGGTTGAGTCAGACCCAGCAGCACTGTGCCCACTGGGAAATGTCGCTCCGGGACTCACAGCCTAGGAGGCTGGTGTCCCCCGGCCCCCAGAGGGCACCCCGTCAGGAAGGCGAGGTGTCACCCCCCCAGCGGGCCTCCGCTCCTGCACCTCTGGAAAGCCCACTTGTCCTGGGTCACCTCCTCCCGAACGCCCCTGTCCCCGCCCCTGGCCCAGGCCAACAGCTCAGGGCTGAGAGGGGCTTTGCAAAGCCCCAAGAGGGAGCTGCTGGGGTAGGAAGTGGGGTTCTGGGCAGAGGGTGGGGTACTCTCTGGACAGAGGCTGTCCCCACGGGGGCTGCATGTGTGGTGGGAATGCCGTCGGTCCCCACAGCCCAGTAAATGTTTATGGGTCTGCTTGTTGGGGCTCCCTGGAGGCCAGCAGGTAACCGCTTCCTCCCGCCCCTTCTGGGGGGCCTGCCAGGTGCACCGGCAGAGCCCGCAGGACTGGGGAGGTGGGAAGCACGGCCACGGGCTGAGCCATCGAATGGGGAAGCTGAAGCTGGAAGTGGGAAGGGGCCTGCTGCTGAAGTCCCCCTTCCATGGGCCCAAGATCCAGCCTGGGGTCCGGCTCAGAGAGCCAGAGGTAGTGTTGAGGAGAGGCCTGGTTCAGAACTCAGAGGAGCTGGTTCTGGGAGCCACTGGGGTGCGAGGCTGAGAGGGACCATGAACCAGAGCCCCCCGCGCAGCCCTCAGAGTCCTGGGCGGGGAGCTCAGGCCCCAATGCAGGGAGGGTCCGTCTGCACTTGGCCCCACTGCCCGGGCGGTGACGGCAGCATGGGCGGGAAGGCAGGGAGGGGCGCGGCCGGCCAGGAGAGGGAGGCGACCTGGCTCCTCCGTGGTGGCCACGGGCGGGGACGGGAGGACGGTGACCTTGGTAGGCTCTGCCCCCTGCTGGCCACGGCAGGGATAGGCCAGGTCTGCGCCCAGGGTGGAGGGTGGTGGAAGGGGTGCCCCCCCCCGCCCCTTCCCTCTCATGGAGGTTTCTGAGGGTGAGCCTGTTACCCCCACTTGCTGGCAGGGAAAGCCAAGGTCAGAGTCAGGAGAGACAAGTCCCGGGGCTCCCAGGCTGTGCGGAGACCCCTCCCCTCTGGCCCACAGGCAGGGGGTGGGGTGGGGCCCTCACCTGCAGTGAGGGACCCCCAGTCAGGGTGACGTGACCCAGAGCGAGGCTTGGTCTCCCAGACCGCACAGGGGTGCCCGCAGCCCCGGGGAGTGTCGGGCAGGGAGGTCGAGGGGCAAGGCCTGAGGAGCCCGCGGCGCCCCACGGGGACCCGCAACAGCCAGGCCCGGGCGCTGCGCTCTGGGCGTGTTTCTCTCGGCCGCATGACACGCAGCCGCGTTGTTACCTGGGTGGACAGAGGGGGGCGCGGCTCCAGGTCTGGCTTTCAACCTCGTCTCGGCTACGACGGCTGGAGAGAGGGGCGCTGGACCAGCCTCGCTGGCTCCTGCTACCGCAGAGCCCACCAGGACCCGCCTGCCTGGCCACGCACCACCCTGCTCCCCAGGGTGGGGCCGGGGAGCCCAAATTTATGGCCCATCACAGCGTGTTGGAGCAAGCCGCGCTTTTCTTCACGGCTGCCAGGAAGCACCGAGCCAGTTCCGCAGAAAGCCCGGGGGCCTGGGCCGCACCAGCATTCCAGGGCCACCTAAATCACGGGGCCTGACAGGCGGCGGCGGGCGAGGATCGCGAGTCTCTTCGCCACGTGGCCCCTGCCTCCCGCCGTGCCTGCCCTGCAGGCGCCGATGACCCGTCACCCACCTGCAGACGGCGGGCGACTGGGCCTCTCCGCTCCAGTGCCCAGGAATGTGGAGCTGGGCTGTGCGAGGGGCTGGGGCGTGTTTCCCACATGCTGTTGGCCTTGGGGGGGGCCCAGGGAGGGATGGTCTGAAACCTGCAGGGGCCTGAGGGCAGTGGGCCCAGCTCCATCTGGCTGGCCGGCCGCTCCCCGCTGCGGCCGCCAAGGGAACTGGTGGGGGCCTGGTAACCAGCTTCCTCTGGCCCCTACCCGACGCCCTCTCTAGGGGACCCAGACGGTGCCACTGGCCGTGGGCAACAGACCTCGTCTCCTGCTTCCTCCCAAATCCACCTTGAGCCTCCCGCACCTGTGCTGGCCTGTCCCATCATCCAGCGCCCGTCATCCCAAGAACAGCGGAGACGGGGAAACACACGTATATACACAGCATTTATTCGCAGACGCGCTCCGGCCCGCCGGGGCCCTGGGGGCGTGGGGCTCACACCTTCGGCTCTGCAAACACCTTCCAGCCCTCCAGCTGGCCCATCTTGACCAGGGCAGCCGTGGTGCCCATGCACGCGCAGGCGGCGGCTCCGACCCCGTAGCTGTGAGCTGTGGGAGCAGGGAGGGTGGCGTCAGGCCCGCACCAGGCCTTTTCCAGGAGCTAGGCCGGGACCCCAAAGGGCGCCCTAAACTCAAGGGCCATGTTCTCGGGGATTAAGTCTGGCCCTCCCACCACACTCACGAGAGGGGAGACAGACTTGGAAGTTGTGGAAACCGAGGCAGAGAGGGAGGCAGCCATCCAGGATGCTGGGCCAAGGCACAGGTCGGGGGGAGCAGGAAGGGTAGGGAAAGGGGCGCCCGACTGCCCCACAGACGATCCTTTGGCGGGTCTGAGCTGTGGCCTGGCCACAGGTGGCAAGACCTTACCTGCCCACAGCCCTATGCTGAGGAGGACAAATGCCCTTGCTGGGCGGGCTCTGCAGCCACAGCGCCCCCGCGACGAGGACTGCCCCAGGGGAGGAAGGGGGCTGCTGTGTCGGACTCGGGGGCACCTGTCAAACCTGGGCATCTAACGAGGCCCCCAGGCTTAGCAGGGGCAGCGTTTTGCCCACTCTCTCGAAGCCAAGGCCATGATGGCATGGGCCGCCCTTGCCGGCGCCCTCCGACGTGCTGGACGCTTCCAACCAGCGCTGCCGGCCGGCCAGAGTGGTCCGTCTGCACATGGCAGCCTTCGCGCCCTCTGCCAGCCCCGAGGCCGCCAGCTACCAGGAAGCCAGTTTCTCGGGCACAAGTATTGGCTGGTCAGGGTGTGGGGTGGGGAGGGTGTCCCGGGGCGCTAGCTGGTCTGGGACACGGGGAAGCAGCCAGGCGGCGAGCAGCCCCCACACCGCCTCTCCGCTCACGGGCAGTGACGCAGCAGTGGGCGCGTGTTCTCCGACCAGGGATGGCACACAGAGGGGCGTGAGAGGGAGCAGAGCTGGCGTGGGGAGGGCATCGGGCAGACGGGACGGCGCGCAGGCTGTGCGGGAGCTGGGGCGCGGGCCGAAGCAGCAGGGCCGCGCCTATTACTCAGCAGGCCGGCGGCGAAGCCCAGGGACCCCCCCCCAGGGGGCCACTCACTGCGCACTCCCAGGGTCAGCCCCCCAGCGCAGCCTCCGATGAAGTAGTTCAGGGGGTCGTCGGGCTTCTGGCGGACCTGGGCACTGACGCAGGAGGCGAGGCCAAACATGGCACCAATGGCAGCTGCGGGGATAGAGGGGGAGGGCGGGTGCTTCATCGAGGGCCACAGTAGGGGCCTCCACGGGGTGCGGGGCATGTGGGCAGGAAGCAGGTCTGGTACGGCGGGAGACACTGCCCTGTGCTGCCTCAAACCGGTCACTGCCGGGGGCGAGGGAGCGGGGCTGGCACAGAGCGTGCTCCGAGAGCGAGGCTGTAACGGGGACACGGCAGCGCGTGACGGTGGGGTCAGTGGCAGCGGGCCCCCGAAGCCAGTCGCCCGGCTGCTCACCTGCAGTGAACGTGTAGCGCCCCGTCCTCGCCACTCCCGCCAGGAGGGAGTCGGGGGTCTTGAGTGCGACACTGTAGGCCGAGACGACCAGGCCTGTGGGAGAGAGGGCAGGGCTGGTGCTGGGGCAGGGGCCTTCCCCATCCCACAAACCCTCTGTCCCTTCTGTGCGCGGTGGCTCCGAGCCCTTCTGCCGAGCGTGTGGCGCCCCGGGCCCTAGAGCTGCTGACCGCCGAGCTGGGCTTCAGCCCGACGTCCGCTGCGCCAGAACCTGGGCTCCCACCCTGGACTTCAGCCCCCCAGGCCCCCATCCTCAAGACCCGGGAGAGCCGGCTCCCGCAGGTGCCCGCCCAGCCCCTTCACTCTCGCCGCCCTTCAGTGGCTGCAAGGACCGGATGGGCCGCGAGCGCGCAACCACACCCCGGTCCTGGCAGCCCGGCCCCCTCCATCAAAGGCTCCATTCTCCTGTGGGCCCTGGGGCTCCTTGGCCTCATCCTCCTTGGCACAGGCCGGGCTCCCGGGGCTGCCAGCGCCGCCCCCTCACACTCCGGGCCCCCTACCTGCCGGCAGCTCGGGCCGGGGCCCACCCCTCACACCTGGCTGGCTTGGCGGCCACCCACGTCCGCGCGGCCTCGACACCCAGGTCAGCTTTTCCATCTCTGCTGTCACCGGCTGCCCCGGCCCTGACACTGGCTTCTATGCAGGGCGGGCCTGGCGGGGGGCTGGGCCCAGGCTCGGCGCTGGGTGAGCGGCAGGGATGGGTTTGTTCCTGGGGCTTCCC
The DNA here is from genome assembly GCA_004024925.1 of Scalopus aquaticus. Lineage (NCBI taxonomy): Eukaryota > Metazoa > Chordata > Mammalia > Eulipotyphla > Talpidae > Scalopus > Scalopus aquaticus. The sequence goes on along the minus strand of PVIJ01004240.1, from coordinate 19,600 downwards.
GAAGCAACATTAACCTGGGCCGGCGTGGGGGGCTGGGGTAAGGCCTGAGCAGCCGCCGCCGTCTGCAGCGGACAGGCCGGCCGGGGCCCACCTGGCTGGCACCCTGTCGCCAGAACATATGGGGCTCCATCCAGCCTCCACTTGACCCTGCTCAGGGCGGGCAACGTAGCCTGTCTCCTCACAGACCCCCAGTGTTGCTGGGGCAGGACATCCTGTGGTCAGCGCACCCCAGAAACACAACAGCCATGTGGCAGGCGACAAAGGCAGTCCCCACCCCACTCACCCTGTGCCCATCACTCCCCGGGTAGCGAGGGCCGGAAAGGCCGTGACTTCCCTGCTGTCAGGCAGCGCGGCCTGGAAGCCAGGCGGGTCTGGCCCAGGCTGTGCGCAGGCCCACGTGCCCTTCCAGAGCGAGCAGTAACCTTCAGAGCAACCCGGAGGAGGGAAAAGACTGCCGTCCCATTGCAAAGGCAGGGAAACTGAGGTGCAGGGATGGGGGGAAGAGGCACACCTTGAGAGGGCTCCTGGACACAAGGTGCTGGCCGGTGACGTCACAGATCTCACGTCCTTAACCCCATGACAAGCCCCAGTGGCCCCTGCTGACCTTAGAGAGGCTGGAGACTGGTTGTCTCCCACGCCCCCGAGCCTGTGCTGCCTGCCCCAAGCCAGTCAGCTTCCCATTCTTGCCCCCCCCCCCCAGTCTCTCTCCCAATTACGCAGCGCCCTGCCTGGGCCCCGTGAGTCAGGGCCTCTGGAGAAGGTCTGAAGTGAGGGTCTTAGGACTCCCTGAAAGGGAACCAGCGACAGGTTCAGTCACGGAGTGAGTCCTGAGGGAAACCTTCTAGACTCTACCCCCTATGGCTGTGTCCTGGAGAGGGACCCCCAGTTCATGGACCACACCGGACACAGTAAGAGCCCCCAGCCATCTCCATCCCTCAGGAGCCCTTGTGCTGGAAGCAGTGAGCCAGGCGCCCCCTGGCCACCCTCGGTGCACGGACTGCCCCAGCCGACCTCTCCCCTAGCGATGACCGGAGGCCACCTCGGTTGCCATGGCTCTCCCTTCAGCAGCCTCCCAGCACCTGGGGCCTCTGTTGACACAGACTTTGTCATACCCCCCGCCATCTCCTGCAGTGGCCCCCC
>PVIJ01004240.1:0-18360 GCA_004024925.1 Scalopus aquaticus | reverse complement strand
CCGCGATGCAAGTTCGACGCCCGGCCAGGGAGATTCCCACATGGCGAGGCAGACCTCTCCTGCCTCACCGCTGCTCTCCTCAGCGGTGAGTTTCTGATCTGCCTGTTCTGCTCCCCCCTCTGTCTCAGGCGGGGGTGGGGGGTGGGCCCTCTTGCTGCCCCACACCTGGCGCAGAAGGTGCGCGGCGCACACCCGCACTCACTCATCACCCAGCTACTGCGGGCCCGCAACCACTCCTTGGTGTTTGAATACCCACATTCAAAGCTCAGTCACCGGGCCTCCCTGGTGGCGCAGCGGTTAGGCGCTGCGCTGTGGAGCTGTCGGCAGCTCACGATGCGAGTTCGACACCCAGCCCGGGAGAATCCCACATGGTAGGGCAGACCTCTCCGTGAGTTCAGGCCGGGGAGCTTCCCATCAGGGCGTGGCAGACCTCGCCTGCCTCGCCCGCCAGCCCGCTGCTCCCCTCAGCGGTGTGTTTCTGATCTGCCTGTTGTGCGTGCGTGTGCGTGCGTGCGCGTGTCTGTCTCTCGGGGGTGGGAGGGGGCCCTCTCGCCGCTCCACGCCTCTGGCCTGTACCCCAGTTTGTATGTATAAATAAAACAAAACAAACCTCAGTCACTGAGTACCCTCATTCACTCACTCACTGGGTAGCAGTGTACCCGCATTTCTCAGGAGTACTGTCACCCACTCCTTCAGTTACTCTGCAGCCCAGTTACCAAGTGCTCTGATCCCTTCAATTCATTCATTCATAGTAACTGGGGGCCAGATTCAGTAATTCACTCACAGTTACTGTGTCCCATCATTTATTCATTCATTCATCAGCACACCTGTGCCCAGAGGGGTTGGGCTCTGCCAGGAGCAGGGCTCCCTGCTCTCCGGGGGCTCCCCACCTCAGATAAGGGCAGATGTGAACAATGTCCTGGGTGAGGGCTACGGACTGGCAGGGAATGAAGGAGAATCCTCACTCACACGGCAGCACCGCGCCCCGGGACGTGCTCAGTCTCCCCCAATAGCCCGAGACGGCAGTCCACCCCTACCCCTACCAGTGTGCATTTGTGAGCACCCATGCAAACTGCAAAGCTAATGTTTTTCTTTGTTTCCAAATTTCTTCTCCAAACCTTCTCTCTGAAGGCACCAAACAGCCCTCAGGCGACACTCTCCTGCTTTAATTTCCCCAGAAACACAACCACGAATCTCCATAAAATTGTCAGGCACGCCTGTCAGTCTCTCCAGGAAAGAATCTGCCAGGATTTTCCTCTACTGTGACCCGCACCTCCCTGCACAGCCCTCCCAGGTTAAGTGCTCCCTAGAGGCCCCACCACACACCCTGGGCTGTTCCAACAACTCGGAATTCAAGCAGATTCCCCGAAACCCACCCCCCGAGACTCCCATTACAGCCCTTTCTCCTGAAGATGACCCTCCTCCCCAGGTCTCTTTATGTGTACCTTTGTAACAGGGTGGTCCCCAGGAGAAGGGGTGTGTCCCAGGTTCCCTGTCCCACCCATCGTAGGGTGGAGCTGAGCAGGATATGAGAAGCTTGAGACACACAGAAGAGAGGACACACACAGAGGAGACACACAGACAGAAGACAGGAGGAGATGGAAGGATGGAAAGCCGGCAGAGGCCCAAGGAGCAGAGAGACTTGTAAAGAAGCTGCACTGGCCTGGACTGGTTGAAATAGACGTGGGTGAGAGACCCCTGGGGAGATTAACGATGGCTGTGTTGATTTTGGTTTTGATTTTGTTCTGTTCCTCTCAGAATTGTCTGACTGTTTCTGACCCTTTTGGATGGGTCCCTGCCGAAAGGTATTTTGGTTCCTCCCAGAATTGTCTGGCTGTTTCTGACCCTTACGTGTGGGTCCCTGCCAAAAGCTGTTCGAGACTTGTGGCAGGCTTTCGAGACTTGCTTTGGGCCAATCCTGTTTGGGTGGACTTGTACCCACGGAGAGTTGGTTAACATTGGGTGCTTGACTTAGAAAATATATTCTTTGTTCTGTCTTTTCTGATAGTATTAAAGTTTCTTTCCAGAAAAGGTCCTATATGTTTTGTATTGATGCGGCGGATGGCTGAACCCATTTAGTACAGGGCAGGTCTGGGGTTTCGGGGGTGTCCCTCTCCCTGCCCTGTAACACCTTGACCCCAGCAATCCCCAAGAGCAGATTAGCACACCTGGATTTGCAGCTCCAAAAGACCCCCAGAGCAGTTAATACATCTCTTGTCCTTCAGTTTCCACCTCTGAGAAATGGACACAATAAAGGCTGGCCTTACTAAATACGCAGGGAAAAAATGGCAGTGATTATTAGGGCTGCCTTAATCCAAATGCCGCCTGGGGGAGACTCAACTCCCTGTTTCAGGAGCTGGAGATACAGAGGTGGCCAAAGCCAACATACCTTGTTTCAGTGAGAGTGAAAATGGAAACTATAAAGAGTGAGACTCTGGTGTCACCCATGCAGGAAATGCCAGGGTTGTGGGTACCCTGGTGTAACCCTCCCAAGTACCCTCATAGTAGCCCCTGACCTGCCTCACTTATGATCGCCTCAGTGCCCCTACCACTCCTCTCAGGGGCCCATTAAAAGCTTCAGATGTCCCACAGCATCCAGGTCTCCTGGACCCTAGAAAGGCCGACTCAGTTACTCCAATAATAACCCAGAAGCCTCCCCAAATCGCAAAATTACCCCGTGGGGAAGTCTCATGCTCCCTCCAAGCTCCTCTGACCCCCCAGAGCCTGGTGATCACCTCAATATCAACCTCTAAAGTCCAGAACCCAGGCCAGCTTTTAACGACCCCAGTAACCAGAGTCACAGGCACCACGACCTCCCAGTACCCTCCAGCCTGAACACTCATCTCAAGCAGGTCCCCACGACAGCCCAAGACGTTCCGACGACCATGTGTCAGCCCGCGAGATTTCCGGCCCCCCTCGGGCAGCTCCCAGAGACCCTACGACCTCCCAGCGCCCTCTCAATTAGTCCAACACCCCCACAAAACCTATCTCATACAAGAGCGCCCCAGCGCCCCAGGGCCGCCAGAGACACCCCTACGGTTATCACAAGCCACCCCACGAGATTCCCAGCCCCCCTACTCTCTGCCCCCGTCCAGGACGCCGTCGGATAGCCCTTAGCGACCCTCTGACCTCCCTCCGCCCTAGGTGCCCGGCGGGCGCTCACCTACAGCACCGCCGATACTGGTGCTGGCGTAGGCCTTGCGGTGGCACTCGGTGCCGTCGGGGATGTCCGTATACTGCCGAAGAAGCCTATGCGCCATGGCCGCGCGCCCCCGGCCCCACAGAACGCACCTGCGGGGTCCCCACACCAAGGGCAGCTACCACTAGCTCTCGCGAGACTTCCGGGGCGGCGCGCGCAGCCTCCCTTGCGGCCCAGCCGGCAACAAGCGCTCAACTTTATTGAGCGCCGCGGACACGGACACGTGTTGTGCGCACGCGTGATGGGGCCTGGCGTCAAGGAGGATCGCAGGCAGCCGGCTTCTGGTGGGGGAAGTGATCCGTGGAGGCGTATCTCGCTAATTCCAGCCCAGAAGGCACTGGATTAGGAATGGCTTGACTACCGGAGGTGCGGCCTCATTTAGGAGCGAGACTCGGACAGATACTGGGCCTCTCCCCAGGGACTTGACTACGCGGCGTGGCGTGGCGGCAGTGCGGTCTCTCCCAGGGCCCGTATCTGTGAGGGGGCGTGGTCACGCCTGGGGCCGTCCCCAAGTCGGAGTCGGAATCGCGTGCCACTATTTTGGGGCGTGGCCAGAGGCATGGCTTACCCGGAAGCAGCCAATCCTCGTACTGTGAGAGCTAGGGGGACGTGGCCCGTGCTCCTTTGAAAGCTTGTCACCTTGGCTGAACGAAGTATGCCCCAGGCCTGGGGGCGTGACTATAACTGGGATTTGACCAATTCGGAGTGGTAAATTGCCTAGGGGGCGTGGACATGGCCCAATTAGTGGAGCTGAGAGATGTGCAGGCAGTTCCGGGGGCGTGGTCAGGCCTGAATTCGGACCAATCCTGGTGTTAGGTTCTGGATAGGGCGGGACTTGTCGCGAAGGTGTGACCAATCCCGCTGCCAGTGAGAACCTGAACTTGGCGTGCCGCCGTGGACCGTGCCAGCCTGGGGGCGTGGCCTATCAAGACTAGCTAATCTTGGAGTTAGGATGGGCTCGGGGGCGGAGTTTTGAGATGCTGGAACCAGTGAGGATGTTTGGGTTTTAGGAGGGCGTGACCCAGACAGACCTTTAGGGGCGTGGCCACAACGGGGGCGCGGTTGGGACCGGTTCCGGGCCTCCAGGGGGCGTGGCCAGGCCTGGGCAGCGGCTGGGGCCATGTCCGCGCCGCCGCCCCTGCAGATCCGCGAGGCGAACGCACACCTGGCTGCCGTGCACCGGCGGGCGGCGGAGCTGGAGGCGCGGCTGGACGCGGCGGAGGGTACCGTCCGCGCCCAAGCCGAGCGCCTGGCCCGTCACGAGCAGCAGCTGCGCGCCGCCCTGGAGGAACTGAGCTGCGCCAAGGACCGGTGAGGCCCGGGTCAGGCAGGTGGACTTCTTGGAGGAAGCGGGAGCGGGAGGAACGGAGGTGGAGCCGAGATTGGGAAGAGAGGAACGACAGGAGGAGCCGTGTACACTCAAGTGGAGGGCGGACTTCTGGTGGGATTGAAAACACAAACACCAGTAATACTTGAATTTATCGTCAGCATGTAGAGTTAGGAGATGTCACCCAACTAGATTGTTAACTTAAAGCAGCGCCCGTTTTCCCATGAGGCAAAGCCTGCTGGTATTGAGTGGGGACCAGTGACCGCATGTGGTGTAACTATTGGCAGCCATGTAGGTTTTTGAGCGGAGGATGGGATCGTATTAGCGGTTTTGAGGTCCCTCTAGTAGCTGAGGGTGGAAAGGGATGGGAAAAGAACCCAGGGAGGTGGGCGGGGCAGGGACCCAGGTGGGCAGAGCCCTAATTCTTTCCAAGCATTAGAACCCGCTCAGTTCTGGCTGTTGGCTGGATTCATTCATTCACCTTTACTGAGCCAGGCACTGTGCTGGGCACTAGGGCAGTGGTTAAGACTGACATAGCCTTCCCCTTAGACAAACACATCACTAGGCAGTTACAACATGGAGTGATCTCGGTTGTGATGGGGCACCCGCAGGGGAGGCTTCCTGAGGGAAGACCCATGTAAGCTGAACAGCAAATAGGAAAAGATGCAGGGGAAGGAAGCTGCAGGAGGAGCTGGGGGCAGCGATGAGAGGGGTTAATCTGCTCAGGTTGCCATTACGAAACACCAGACTGGGCTGTGTAAACAGCAGGAATTTTCCCCCTCACAGTTCTGGAGGTTGGGAAGGCCAATGTCAGGGTACTGCCAGATTCAGTTTCTGGTGAGGCGCCCCGGCTTGCAGATGGTTGTCTTCTCCCTGGGTCCTCCCATGTCCAAATGAGAGAAGGCAAGCTCTCTGGTATCTCTTCTTCTAAGGGGACTAATTCACTGAAGGCCCCTCATGGCCTCATATACCTTTACTTACCTCCAAAGACTCCATCTCCAAATACTATCAATTGGGAGGGATGGGTAGTGATAGAACATGAATTTGGGGTGGACACAATGCAGTCCAGAAGGCGGGAGGAAGTGGTGGTTTGAAGCTGCGGGGAGGTGCACGGTCTTTATCCCTGGGAGGTGAGCCTTTGGTCTCCGGCCCTGTAACTGCTGTTTTGCCTTTCTGCCAGTGAGATTGCCGCTCTCCAGGAGCAGCTGCTGACCACGGAGGCCACTGTCCGTAGCCTACAGGCTGCTGTGCACCAGAGGGACGAGCTCATTGGCCAGCTGCAGCTCCGGGCCAAGCTGCTGCAGGACATCTGCCGCCGCCGGTCACCCCTGGCTGGGCTGCTGGCCGCCCTGGCTGAGGCTGAGCGCCTGGGGCCTCTGCCAACTAGCGACTGCAGCCACCCACTCCCTGGGCAGCCCGGACCACCCCTTGCCAACAGCACTGGGGAGGAGAGCGACGGGGACCCCCTCCAGCCTGCAGTGTTTGGAACCACTGTGTGAGCCCAGGAGTGCAGATTCTAGAATTCAGACACAGGGCCCCAGTGGGAACCTTTCCCACTGCTGTGGGTGTTCTTGGGGGTCGACAGTCTCCCAGAGGAGACCCCTGGGCAGAGCCATAATCCTGTCCAAGAGTTAGAACCCACTAAAGTCTTAGGTTTCAAATGGGTCGCCAGCAGGTCCCGTGCAGATGGGTAGCCTAGCAGATCTTTGAACCAATCACTTTTGTTGAAAAATTGTCAGTACTTACCACATTTCTGGATTTCTGACTTCAGTCTTGGCTATGCCTGCCTGGATCTGAGCCCAGGGAACCCTCTTTAGCTAAAGTGAGAGTTTTAATTTGGCCCCCTCATCCTTTATGGCACCTGGCCCGACATACCTGGTTTAAGACCTCTCTTTGTCTGGGGGAGGCAGATGTCATAAATGTGCCTCTTTACCTTGAATCTTGTTTCTCCTGAATCAACCCCCATTCCAAGGCTAATGCTCTTTTTACTTTTCACCCCAGATCAGAATTTGGAGTCTCAAACATTATGCTTTTTTTCATTATTCATATGAATACAGGTTTTCAATCTTACTTTTGTTCCCCAAACTGTCTTCCTTCAACCTAATTTAACCCAGAAGACAGAGCGAGCGCGTGGCGCATGCTGAGGCGGTAGCAGTGAGGCTGTGCTGCCCGAGCAAACCCAGGCGCCCCTTAGCCTTTTCTTGATCATGTCCTGCCTCTGGGCCTTCATGCTGGCTTTTCCTCCAGGTGTCACATGACCAACTCCTTGTCACTCAGGTTCTAGCTCAAATGTCACCTCCTTAGGTAAGGTAACCATCTTATCTGAAGGAATTCCTCTGCCCCACCTTCCACCACTACTTCATTTTATATTCTTTCTGGAACTTCTTCCCATGAAAGTGTAAGTTCCATTTGGGCAGGGTTTTTGTCTATCTTGTTCTCTGTCACCAGCACCTGGTTCACCTGGGGAACAGACCCCAGTAGGGAGGGACTGGGTGGGCGTTTGGCCCTGAAGGGAGCCAAGAGTCCCAGGACACCTGAGGAGGTCCCTGGGCCAGTCCAGGTTTTGTAGCAAGCAACAAGCTCCTTTTTGTATTTCCCAGAGAATCTATTTTTTAACTCTTTTTCTTCCAGCTGCCCTTCTTGGCCCAAGACATTCAGGGCTCTTTGCTTTTTATCAAACCAGGGATCCCTGTGTCCCCCTCTGCCCAGCCTGGTGCCATGGCAACTGTTGCCTGGCCTCCTTACTCAGGGAATTGCCACACCAGTAACCACGGGGTGGGGGTAGGGCCCATTCCCGCCAGAAAGGTCGGCCTCCACCCCGCCCCGGGGATGGTGCCGCCTGCCTGCCCTCCATCTGACAGTGACCCCTCAGTGTAGTAACAATGGCCCATTTTCTTCTCTGGAAGAATAAGGGGGGGCTTGTTTGTATGAGGGGAAGGCAGGTTGGGGCCTGTCTGTGCTCTGTGCTCAAGAATAAACCGGATGAGTCTTGGTCTTTTCTCCATTCTTCCTGGTGTGGGGGCTGAAGTGGCCAGTGTTATTCTCAGCCCGGGCTGGGCCCCTGCCAGGCGGGGAGGCACCAGCAACAGTCATGGTTCTTGTCCCACGCACGACACACACTTGTGTCTGACCTCTGCCGGCGACCACGCATGCAGGCGCTACCCCATTCTGCAGCGTGGAAAGTAAGATTCAGCCCGGGCCTCTTCTGATTTTTTTTTTGGGGGGTGGTTATCGTTACAATTCTGATTTGCTTAGCGGAAATGTTAAAACGAACCTAAAACACTGTGGTTAATTTACATTTTCCTATAAAAAAATGTATCTTTCTAATATAAAAAACCACAGTGGAGCATTTCTCTGCCTGCTGGGAGAGTCCTGAGCTACCCAGTCTTGAGCGGCATTCTCTGTGGTTTCTCGTGAGCCGACGGTGTTATGTCAGCTTTGTCTAGAACCGCAGCCCTGGGTGGCTTGTCACCTGTGCACTGATTTCTGATGGTAACGGCAGCTTCTGACAGCCCCGCTGCGCGCCAAGTCCAGGCTGTGGCATACCCCCCACAAGCTGCATCTGTGAGGGTGGTGGGTACCCACTTTTAATCCCGGGACATTCGGCGTCGGATCTGATCCCGTCTCCGTATAAAGCAGCAGTTGGCAGTGACGTCCCAGTCTGGGCTGAAGGCCTGTAACAGTGGCCTTGGTTCCTCTTGGATGATGTCAGGGTCCAGGCCGCTTCTCTGTCTCACTGCTTGTGGGTCCAGTGTGTTTAATAACCGAAAGCCCATCACCGGGAGACCCACTGACGACAACTCTGTCCGGCTTCTAAACAACTAGGAACTGGTGCTGGGAGTTAACATCCAATGGGCCGTCCTGAATCACCTCAAGCCTTTGGAACTTGCATCCCTCAGCAGCTTTAACTGCTCTTCAGTGAAAAGGGGGCCCTACTTGAGGCGCCACCGGAGCCAGCTGTGAGCCTCCCTGCCCAGGGCGCTGCCTACCCCACGGCAGTCATTGCAGGGCTGTGGTCTGTCCCTCCTTGTGGCCAGGAAGGAACACTCTCCGGGGCCTGTCGCTACTCCAGACCTGGGCACTGTGGGGCTGGCAGAGGGCGCAGGCAGGAGAGCGGGCAGCGGTGCCAGGGATGGCACTGCCCTGTCCCTGTGCCCCCGGCACGGTGAGGGTTACAGCTGGGGCCCCTCCCAGTCCCTGGAGCCACCGTCCCTTAGCAACAGCCCGCCGGGCAGGACGCACAGCTAGCGCCCTCGCTGGGTACACTGGGCAGGAGCCAGAGTCGCCATCTGGAGGACTCCGGGCCAGAGGCGGCGGCGTGAGCAACGGGAGCTGGACAGGGTGGGCTTCCCCACTCAGTCCCCAGCCGGCCGGTCTCCTTGACGGGCCGCCCAGAGCCCTGACTCAGCATGGCTGCCGTGGACGCCACCATGGAGAAGCTTCGGGCACAGTGCCTGTCTCGAGGGGTATCGGGCATCCAAGGCCTGGCCAGGTAAGCTGCTCTCTTGCGCCGCCCCACCACTCCCAGCTATTACTTCCCAAGCTCATGCCCTGCCCCTCAGGTTTTTCCGCCGCCTGGATCAGGACAGGAGTGGATCCCTGGATGTGGGGGAGTTCCAGCGGGGCCTGGCCAAACTGGGGCTGGAGCTGGATACGGCGGAGGCGGAGGCCATCTGCAGACGCTGGGACCGTGACGGCAGTGGGACACTGGACCTGGAGGAGTTTCTGCGGGCGCTCCGGGTGAGATCAGGGTGTCTGGCCACGAGCCGGCCCCTTCCGGGGACCAGACCCTACTCTCTGGGTTGGGGCCCCCAGTGACCACCTCTCCTCCCCAGCCCCCCATGTCCCAGGCCCGCGAGGCAGTCATCGCAGCTGCCTTTGCCAAGCTGGACCGCAGCGGGGACGGCGTGGTGACGGTGGAGGACCTCCGGGGGGTGTACAGCGGCCGCGCCCACGCCAAGGCGCAGAGCGGGGAGCGGGCGGAAGAGGAAGTGCTCCGCCGCTTTCTGGACAGCTTCGACTCTTCAGAGAAGGATGGGCAGGTGGGTGCCCACACAGCACCCCCACCTCCTGCCTCCGCCTCGGGTCCCCACTTAGCCTGTCTGCCCCCAGGTCACGCTGGCCGAGTTCCAGGACTACTACAGCGGCGTGAGCGCCTCCGTGGACACGGACGGGGAGTTCGTGGCCATGATGACCAATGCCTGGCGGCTGTGAGCGCCCGACCCCTCGATCATCTCCGCTGTAGTCGCAGGGCTCCCCCAACCCCAGCACCCCCGAGCCAGGGCCCCTCTCACCTGGGCGACACTGGGGCCGGAGAACTGACTGCACCTGACGCGGAGGACGGTCTCAGCCGCAGGTGACGAAGTCCCACAGCGGCCCCTGGCTCGGGACCCCGGCAGGCAGGCCCCTGGAAGCCAAGCCTCACGCTGTGGCGCACGCCCGCCCCGCCAGCACTCAGCCCTCCCCTCCGTGAGCCTCCGGGAAACTAGGTGGCCCTGGGCGAAGCCACTCCTGAAGGGCAGGCGAGTTTGGTCACCTGCCCAGGTGTGGTATGTGGGGCGGCGGCCACAGGGAGGCCAGGCTGCTGGGGACCTCGCCCAGGAGGCGGAGGCGGTTCTTGGCTAAGCCGTGCAGCTTCCTGAGGCCCCTGGGGCATGCAGGAGGCCAACGTTTTAGTTAAAAGTTTTAATGTAGTTCCCAAATACATTTCATATGACAATCTTACATAAATGTTCCAAAACACATGGGCATTGTCTGGTTTTACTTGTCACTAGTTGGCTAAGGCTTAAAGCAGGAAAGTGGCCGGCTCTCTCGGGAGGGCCTTTGGTGTCTCCCCACGGATCAGGCGGCAGCTCCAACCTAGGTGTGGGCCGCACAGCTGCGCAGACCGGCTTTTCCCCTCTGAGGGTGCGGCCCCGAGGCTTCCCCTGAAATCCCATGGAGCCCTGCGCACAGGGCCCTCCCCTGTGGGCCTCCCCAGGCGGGCAGTGTCCATTTGTCTCGGCCATGGCCAAGGCGAGGTGGGCACAGCACGCTCTGTGTGCGCTGTGAGCATGTAGACAGTCTGTTTTCTGGAACCCACCTATGCCCTCCCCTCAAAGGCTAGGCCAGGGAACTCTGCCTGATAGATGCCCCCCCCGCCCCCCCGATGATGTTGGGGATACGGACATCCAGGGTGGCGCAGGAGTGGGTGACGGCAGGAAGCAAGCCTGGCCTGGGTGGTGATGATGGGTGTGCCAGGTGACAGGGGCAGGAGAATGGGCGAGAGCCCCGCACAGGTTCACTGGACCCTCTGCTAGATCGGCTGAAGCCCGAAATGGGGAACAAGTGGGGCCTGCCCACCTCCTCACCTTGAGCAACTCACTGAGCACCCCAGTTCCCCAGAAAGGCCCCGACAGAGGCCAGGACTGCAGCGAGATGGAGGACGAGGCCCGTGACGGAGCTGCAAATGCTCCACGCATGCCAGCGTCTTAATCTAAGGAACCGAACAGGAAACCTTGGGGGGAGAAAGATCTGAAAACAGAGGCTCCAGACCAGAAGGTGGCGCGGGTGGCACAGCGCGCAGCGCACGCCGAGCAGCCCCGGGCCCACTGTGAGGGGCCACATGGCGGCGCAGGGAGAGGCCGACGACACGAGGGAGGGAGGAAGAACCAGGTGCCCCAGTGAGAAGCCGTGACAAGTCTTAATGTGCCATTTCCATTCAAAGGAGGGGAGGGAAAAAATGTTCTTTTTTGTTTTGCTCATCAATATGATGAGGTCTCGTGTCCAAACCACATTCAGGCAGTTCCCGAGTCTGCTTCTGAACGGGCCGTGCGGATCCGAACTGTGGCCAACCCAGCGGGGAGTGTGGTTCCCGAGTCCGCACCTCGATGCTGCAGAGGGGCGAGGCGGGCGGGCGGGCGGACAGACGGACAAAGCAGCAGGCTCGTGGGCAGCGGCTCCCGGCGCTATGTGCTCCCGGCTGTCTGCCCGTCCCCTTCGTCACCGGTGCCTGTGGGGAGCAAGGAGCTGCTGTCAAGGGCCCCATCCTGGATGGAGCCCCACTCCCTGGGTCAGCACCCCATGTCCAGAGGTGGGCCCCGGGCTGCGGGCCTAGGAAACCAGCCCCCCGGCCCCCGAGGGCAGGGGCTGCCCGGCTCACCGCCCCCAGGGGCTCCCGACGGAGCCAGCACGTCGTCGTCGCTGTCGTCCTCCTCGTTGGAAGGCGCCGTCCCCGGCTCAGGGGCTGGCGTCCTGGCCTCCTGCTCCTGCTCCACGCGGCTGCGCAGCGCCAGGATGCGGTGGTGCAGGGCTGCGTACAGCTGGCCGGTGTCCTTGGAGCTGGCCTACGGGACGCAGAGCAGAAGTGCCAGGTGGCGCGGTCTCCTGGGGGGGACCTAACGCCTTCCAGCAACACTCCGGGCCAGTGGCTCAAAGACCCTCTGCCCCAAGGGCCACTCCCGCCCCTCCCACTGACCTGGACCTGACGGCTTGGGGGCTGCCCACAGGTCTCCACCCCCTCCCTGGCGGGAACACCTGTGCAAATGGAGCGGCTGGACTGAGGAGCAGGGGTGGGGGGAGGCAGGAGCTCCCTGGGTCAGGGGCCTTTCTGGGCAGCCCGTCCCTCAGAGGCCGGTACCAGCCTGTCCGTGCCTCTGGTGCTGCTCACCGAGATGAGGAAGACCTTCACGCCCTGGTCCTCGGTGTCCATGGCCGTGATGCGGATGCTCTTCTCACTGGCCTTGTCGATCTGCATCTGGGCCCAGAGCTTGGTGTTGAGGATCAGTCGTAAGCTGCCCTGGGTCCGCATCACTGCAACCAACAAGGCCACTTACTCCCCCAGGCCCCTCGCCCCCAGCTGTTAGCTACCAGAACAAACGTAATCTAGAAGGAGAGCAGAATCACCATGGGCAGATCTCGTGTGAAACCTGCCTGCTGAACGGTCCTCACGTGCTGGGCCGGTCTCACCCTCTCCAGGTCTGCTGGTAGGGACCACAGACAGTAGGGGGTGCCAGAAGAGGGGCTCCCCCGGGAAGGGGTAATTAGGCGGAACATGAGGTGGACAGCAAGGACAGCCAGATAAGCCACACAGAAGTTGATACCCCTTGACTGCCCCCCACCCAGAGGCCAAGCCCTAAGCCCTGGCCCCTGCCCTGCTGTCTTCTTAGAAGGTCAAGGCCAATGTTCAGCTTCATCAGGAGGGAACAGAGACTGACTGAAGGCAGCATACGGCAGAGAAAACGGGATAGACATTTCCTCTCAGCAGGTATGTGGGACACCCAGAGTTTACCCAAGGCCCCGGTCAGCCTGCTAGATTTGTGGGAGCCTATCCACAGTCCGTGCTCCCCTCTGCTCCCCACCTATGGCAAGCCAGCTCTCCCACGTACAGGCCTAGAGAGATCCAGAAGTTGTCAACCCAACCCAGGGTTCCCAATGACCACACAGGAGGGGAGAAGCTTGGGTTAGTTCAGTAAGATCTGAGGGGTCCTGGGCCCCCACTGATCTCCATGTGCCCCCTTCCCTCAGTCCTCCAAGCCCGGCCTTTTGGGTCCGATGTGTCCTCCTGTGAGGCGGGCAGAGCGTTTCCCTTGGGCTCAGAGAGTGTGAGATAAGGATCGAGGCTGCGCAGGTGAAAGAAAAGCCCAGCCGGGGCAGACCGCTAAGAGGGAGGCAGGCAGCTCAGCGGGGCCGGCGCACGCTGGCTCGGGAGGCGCGACGAGCTGCACAGCGCTGTTCCCGTGTGTGAGAATTTCCACTTGAAAAAGTAAAAAATAAATTGAGGGACATCCATGGGGGAGGAAGATATGGGGCCTGAACAGGAGGGCTGTTTTCATCTCTGTTCTAAGCAGTCTAGGGCTGTGAAGACACTGCTCAGATACCAGGAGCTGGGAGTGGGCTTTTCTGCAGAGGCTGGAAAACAACTTTCACTCAGGGAGAGTAGAAAAAAGAGAAACACATTTCTCTCTCTCAAATACCCACATCCAATTTTTTAACCAGCAGACTTCTGGGAGTGGGAGTCACCTGCAGATGGCCCAGGAGTGTTAGTTACAATAGTCAAAGTAAAAAAGGAGGAACCCCTAAATGCCCACCAATAGGGTAATGGTTACCTAAGTTCACTATCAGTGGAATACTAATGTGTAAGTTTTTTTCCAATATGGAGTATGTAAATAAAACATACAGAACAATAAATAAAAAGAGCAAGAGACAAAATATTCCCCCATTTCCTAAAAAAAGGAAAAGGACCACCAAAATGTTATCAGCGCAATTTTGCTCCTGATATTTGAGTTTTTGGGTTTTTTTTTTTTCTTTTTACCGGGAGATGACTAGCACAGCTGTTATCAGCAAACAGGTTTAAAATTTACTAAGTACTTTTTTACACATTGTAACACTCAGAGAGAGGAGCGCTCATGGGGAGGCTAGAAGCTGGAGTCTCTGGGTCAGGCCTGGCCGCCGGATCTAAGTGCTACCCTGCTCCTGGGTCTGGGCCCGACACAGTCTTGGGAAGCCACAGAGCCCCTCCACAGAGCCCCCGGGGGGGGGGGTGTCTCACCAGCCCCCACCGCAGCTCACCTAGTCGGGACTGTAACGTCCCGTCGTCAGCTGACGCCATGTCGTTGAGTCTGAGCAGCCCCCGGCCTCTCTCCACCCAGGACTGCGAGGTCTTGTCAAAAACAAACAGCTTGCACTGGATCTGGAACACAAGGAGGCCTCTGGGTGAGCAAGACCTGGGAGGGGGGACGCTTCTACTTAATTTGTGTGAACCACTGGGGGTCAGCAAACTATGGCTGGTGAGGGAGGGGAGAGGGCCCAAGTCTGGCTCTTGACTTTTCCCCACTCAGCTTCCAATTAGAAGGGCATTTGCATTTTTAAAGGGGTATTAAAAACAAAAAAGAATCATTTTTTGAAAATCAAAATCACGCGCTATCATCACTTCGCACCCACAAGAATGGCCTTTACCAACAGACAGAGCAGGTGTGCGGAGAAACTGGCACCCGCACACTCCGCTGGTGGGAATGGACAGTGGTGCCGCCACTGTGGAAACAACTAACTCCTTGAAGCGGTAGCCGGCGCTACCACGTGGCTCAGGAATCCCACTCCCAGGTTTCTACCGAGAGAAATGAAACATGTATTCACATAAACACTTGCAGCGTTCCTCGTAAACGCTAAGGAGGGAAACAACCCCAGTGTCCGTCGACAGCTGAATGGATAAATACGGAGCAGCCCACCCAGACTCTGGACTTAGTCAGCCACAGAGAGGGAAGCTCTGGAACTCACTACAACGCGAATTCGCCTCAAGCGTGGTGCTCAGGGAGAGAAGCCAGACACAGAAGTCCACAGTGTGATTCCCCTGATGTGAAATGTCCAGAAACGCAAATGCAGAGACAGAGGGTGGGTCTGTGGTGCCAGGGGCTGGGGGAGGGACTTACTGCTAGTGGGCATGAAGTTGCTTTCGGGGAGACAAAAATGTTCTCAATTAGATAAAAGTTATGAATATATTAAAAACCAAAGAATTTTATTCTTTAAAAGAGTTAATTTTATAATATATACGTATCTCTAGAAAGTTGTTCTACATACACAGACCCACACACAGAATATGCAACAGACTATTATGCAGAGATAGTCTGCAGATCTTTCTACGTCAGTGTCTTCAGGCACACAGAACAATGCTGCGCAGGGGAGAGAACTACTCCAACCCCACACGAACCCTCCACCTTCTATGTGGTTGGCAGACATACACCCATATGTATATGTAAAACATGAAAAGCAGATGGACGAACCCCCAAAATTAGGCATGTTGCCCCAGAAGGGGAGGAGGACAAAGACAAGGAAAAAGTGGGACAAAATCTAGGCTGCATTTGTGACTTTCCCCTAATAAAACAACATGTGATGTCTGCATGAGGAAGTAATTCTAGGTAGCAGTAGGTGTTCGTTACAATCCTCTTTGCATTTCCTTGAGCTACCAAGATCTCAACACAGATCCTTCGCTCTAAAGCAGAACAAAGCAAAAAGTTCCTTCGTCGCAACAAAGTCGCCAGAGTAGGGCCTGGACACCTCCAAGGGGGGACTGAGGGAGGTCTCAGTACCTGGAAGTTGTGGCCAAGCCCTTGGGGGCTGCACCCCCGACACACCCCCACCATTGCCCTTCACATCTCCGTCAAAGGGCCTAGAGGCCCGCCAGCCTGCTGCCTCACCTGTAGAACATTGCTCTCTGCCTCCTCCCCGGTGATGACTTCCACTTTTTCCAACAAACACTTCCGTGCTGTTGCCTTGGTATAGGCGGCTGCCGACTCGGCCAGGGACTCTGAAATGTTATTAGCTGAACAACATTGACTATTTATTGGGGGGGGGGGGGTTGGGTAGAGTGCACACCTCAGGACACCAAAAAAGGTTGGTTCAGGCCTCAAAGGCGTCACACCCGGGACCTGGAGCAGACTCCAGAAAACAAGCCCAGTAACACACAGCCCCGACTCTGCAGGGGCCCATCTGGGAGCCGCCCAGAGTGGCTCTGGGTCTCCTCAGTCCCCGGCAGCACAGAAGAGAACGGCAAGAGACTTCTGAGAGGACACTGAAGAGACGCCCTTGCCCTGCGCTGCCTCGGAGCGTGCAGGGAGGCGGCCTACTCAACAGCCCTTCCCCAGTCACCCTGCGGCAACGCGGCCTTGACATTTAAAGCGAACACAACCCCTTCGGCTCTCAGAAAGTCAGTGCCCGTGGTTTTCACTGTCCCAGTGGCTGGGTCATGTGGTTGCTACTCCTGAGGCAAGTCAGTTCCCGTGTCACCCCCAGGCAGCATGGTTGAACAGTGTCCCTGTCACAACACCCCCAAACCCTCCACCCCCCGACTCTCGGGCGGCAGGCGTTTGGCGTACCTTTCTCAGGGGTGGCTTCTTGGGATGAGGATTCAGATCCAGACTCAGCAGCTGCATTTTCCCTGTTGGCATCTGAACTGACCTCATTTAATTTTGGTGGGCTCTGCACGAGAAGAAAGGCACACGGGGAGGAGAGTGCTCGCGTGGTAGGACTGCCTGCGGCGGGACAGGAGACCCTCCGCAGGGACAGCAACTCTCAGCCCTTCCCTGCCCGGACAGAGGGATTCTCTTCAAAGCTTCAGGGACCCGCCTAGACCCAGTGGATGAGACTGGCTGCCCCGTCCCTACGTGGAGCGTCCCAGTGAGACTGCCTATCTCCACACAACGCTCCCCAAGCATCTTTTGCCAGTAAGCCCTAACAGAGGGGGCTGGCTCCAGTCAGCCCTCAGTCCGCACAGGTCTACCTGTTACGTGTGAACTGCCCTTGGAGCGCAGCACAGCGCCTCTGTGGCACTGGCAGCTGGTGAGCGCCACCAACTGCCTGTCACCCCAGGCGCTGGTGTTTATCTTTGTGGGAAGCAGTTCTTTGACTTGCACTGTGCTGGACTTTGGTCTGAGTTGGGGCTCAGGTGGCCTCAGGGGCTCAGGTAGGAGGAAGCACGGCCCCTCACCTATGGGAAGCCTTCCTCAGGACAAGGAGAGGCAGGACATGTGAACACTAGTTCCTAGAGAAGCTCCTTCTACAATAGCTGACACCAATTATCCTGCCCCCCAGTTTTGAGTTGAGTCCAAGCCGGGCCCTCTGTCCCTGACTTGTGATGAAAAGCACCCTAATTTTACAGGAACACACTCTCTCTGTCCCATTGATCTGGGGAGTCTCATGGTTTTCTGGGTCCCAGGAAGAAGGGTCCTTACGGGGCCACTCACCAACACACGCTCGCTCATATTCTGGCCAAATACAAATTTGTTGCTGGAGGCTTCAGCACTGTTGGTTGAGTTCTCTAAACTGGAGAGAAGACGCGCCGTGAGCACTGAGTGGGAGCATGCGGCGCGCGGCAGGGCGGGAAGAGTGAAACGCGGCGCAGAGAGCAAAGGCTGGGAGAGGGAGCCCTCCATGCTTCAGGCCAGCCTGCGTCACCGTAACATGGCCCCTCAGCTCCCACTGCGGGGCGCCCACTGCGGGACACGCCCGAGACCCCCTTCCCCCAAGCCCCAAGAGGTGGGCATCACACTAGGCACGCGGGCACGGATGTCGTCTCAGACAAGCGAGTGCAGGATCACTCCCAGGAGCAGCCCTCTCCCGGGAGCAAAGCCCGGCTGTTCCTTAGTGCTGGGCTGCCTTGTCGAGTCACTGCCGCTCTCTAAGTCTCCTCTCCTGGCCCACACGGAGGTGGTTGCCCCCAGGGAATGCTCAACAAATGACAAGTGCCATTGCTGTCACACTTCAGCCAATTTAAGAGGTCATGGCTGTAACGTGCCAATGGATCTAGGAAATACTGATGTGCAAAAACATGTCTTTTAAAGAGCCCACTGGGTCTGTCCTCGCCATGAGGTCCAGGGGACACAAACTGCTCAGAGGTCTGGTCCCAACAACCCATAGAACACAGGTTCTGCTTCAGGGGTGCACTGAAGCCCACCACCCCAGAATCTTCTACCCCCTCCCCTCTACTTTGCCTCTAAGGAAGAGCCGGGCTGGCTCCCGGTACAGGTAGCACCTCTTCTCTGGGGCTGAGGCGGGGCCGATGGATGAACACAGGCCTATCTGGGGCTGAGGCTCTCCCACAGGCAGGCTGGGAGCGCAGCCAGAGACACGCACCTGGAGCTGATATACTGAAGGAAATAGTTGGTCGCAGCTGGTGCTTCTGAACTGAGGTGTCCAGCATTCTCCATGCCAGCTACTTCAGGGTTCTCGTTAATCAACTGGGGGAGAGAGGAAACACTCACTACTCAGAGAGCAGCGTGTCCTGGATCTCCACAGCCTGTCTGCACAGCCCTGCATCACACGGCCAAGCGCCCAAGTGCAAATCCTCTCAGCTACTGGGGGG